>JAMYHX010000154.1:0-82992 GCA_025529335.1 Rhizopus sp. PT2906
ATGTAAAGTAGAATGTATGCTCTACTGTAAGATTATACTCGAGTTATTATAATGATTATCTCATCAAACACGTCAATGGTAAGCACAATTCAAATTGGAATAGTTTTAAATTTTTGATCTCATCTGATTAACTTGCTTCATTTTATAAAAAAAGGGGCTATCAAAGCAATTATGGAAATGATAAGCCTAATAGACTGTTTTAATAATCGGGTTCCTCTTTCTCTCTCTTCTTTTTCTTTCTTTGGTGAGATATGATGCTTATATCACACTGTTGTGAATTAGTAGTATCGTTTGATTATATGAAATTAAAAAATATCAACAAGTCTCTTTCTTCAAAACATTCAATTCATGTTTTAAATATACAAAATGACTTGTGTATGTGTTTCATATCTCTGCTGTAAACAGGAGCATTGGCCAGATTAAAAAAAGGTACAGTTTATTCAAGTGCCGATTCAATAAATATCAAAGGCTCGCCCCTCTTCCTCCTTTTTGTAGTAAGTTTTGGAACTTTTTTTTCTCTCTTTTTCTTTCTTTAAAATTAGAAACATGTCTTCATTGCTTTCTTTTCAAATTCGTCAACAACAGCAACAACAACAACAACATCAAGAGGACCAGAGTGGTATTCCTTCTCCACCTAATTCCTTTTGTGGAGAAGAGCAGCCTAATACAATACCCAAAATAGTCGTAGAACGCAGAGACTCTTTGCAGACAGTCTTTAACGATATGTGCATCAGAGAATATTCAGCTTCATTACCTGAAAATTATACAATCGAACATACAGCACACCGTAGGGCTTCTCATGCTGCTTCAACTGCCACAGCTGCTGCTACAGGTGGCTTAACCATACGCAATAACCGTAGACAGTCCGATGCATTTATTAAAAGAAAGAATCGTGGACTTTCAGAGTCTTATAATAACGGGCAGTATAGATGTAATGAATGTGGAAAGTCTTATAAGCATCCAAACTGCCTACAAAAACACAAGTGGGAGCATTCTGAAGAGTGGGAACTTACCAAGAAATTCCCCTTAACCAAACATCAGCAAGTTCAAATGCTCGAAGCAGCAGCTATTTTAATCAATATGGACCGTAGAGCAAAAGGTCTTAATGAACAACAACAACAACAACAAGTAGATAAAGAAGACGAAGAAGAAGAAGAAATAGAAATATTTAGAGTAGACGATGAAGAAGTGAACCAGCATATGGTCAAAGTAGAGGATGAAGAAGATGATGAATCGATAGTGATTGATGACGAAGAAGAAGAAGAAGAGAAAGAAAGGTCGCAATCACCAGAAATCTTTATGGATGATATTTAATTCATATTGACTGTAAAGCAATATTTATTGTGTATTGTATTTTTTTTTTTAAACAACAATGGTTGGGAAAGAAAAATCAAATATTTATATCCCCGCTTAAAGTGTAAGTGTACCTTTATATTTCCAATAATAAACAGAATGATGAAAATATGGACAGAATGATGAAAATACGTGTTCTCTTTCTGTACTCTCTCTCTCTTCATTTCTTTTCTTATATAAAGACCATCTTTATATAGTCTTTACATTTCACAAAATGAAAGAGAACCTATTGTTTCTTTCTGTTGCAATTCTTTTTGGAGGCTTTATTGTCATTGATCATGATAAAGAATAAAAAATAAAATTGATGCATATTCACTAGAAAGAATGAGTATCTTTGCATGACGCAAAGTCATTTTAAGCGGCGTAATTTTCAAAAGCAATCTCCCCCCTCCTCTCTCTTTTTTTTTTCCCTTTTTTTTCTTCTCTCCTCTTGTAAAGAAAAAATGTCAACGAATAGGTCATTTAAGAATGAAGAAGGTTCACTATCAGATTTTCTATGGCAGACTCCACTTTTATTCAATTGTCATTTTGGAGAATACGCGAAGCAAGTTATTTTATCTCGTTGTTATGAAGAACTCTGGATGAACGACGAATCTGTTATGCAACAATACTTTTTCTCATCTAAAGAAGAACTTTTGCAGACAATACGTCGTCAATCTCGACCTCACGATGGACGAGAACAGAGCACTATAACTGACCCTAAATCTTGGCATTCTAATCAAATACTTCCAGCTGAGGACTTATCAAGTCAAAAAGGAAGACAATGTGGTCATGTCTTTCGAAAGGGTGAACCTGTTTATCGTTGCAGGTATGTTTAGAAATAAAGTGTATAAAGAAAATATATTAATCAAAGTCAATTTTAGAAACTGCGGATTAGACGACACTTGTGTATTCTGTAGCAAGTGTTTTCACGCAACCAACCACGACGGACATGATATTTTATTTTCTGTCAGCCCCGGTTCTGGAGGCTGCTGTGATTGTGGTGACCCAGAAGCATGGAAAGTACCACTACAATGCAACATTCACTCCCTAAGCATTCAAGATAACGATACCCACACACATCTTTCAGAAACAACTTCACTTGACCCTGCTCTCTTATCAGCAATTCGCTTTACTATTGTTTCAGTTGTTGATTTTTTACTCGATAATTTTGCTATTGCACCCGAGGAAGTAGCACTTAATCCTTCAACAGAAGATTTATTAAGAGAAAATAGATACCAACGTAAGCAACTTGGTCGAATTGGCGTCCCTTTGGACCGTCCTACTCTTTCTCTTTCTCAGAATACGACCATCATGCAAGATATACCAATGGATCAAACCGAAACAGTTGAGGAAGATGTTGATATGGATAAGGATAATGGAAATGCAAATAAGGCTACCAGCTTTACAGGCAAAGAGCAGGATGGTGAATTATACGCCTGTATCGCTTGGAATGATGAAGCACATGCGTTTTCCCATGTACTCGAGTCTATCATGACAGCTACAGGTTGGGATTGGGCAAAGGCTAAACACATTGTTGATGTTATTCATGTTCATGTATGTACTGGTGATATATCATACAAGCCCTGTCATCTAACTCTTCTTTTCAGGGACGAGAAATCATTGCGGTTTCAACAGATATCGAAGAACTTCGAAAAATAGCAGCTCCTTTATCAGCCATTAACCTTGGTGTGACAATAAGACCAGCAAAAGAGACATTTAGAGAGCAAGTTGCAGGCTTGCTTGTAGACTGGCTTAACGAATTGATAAGCGGCAAGCATAAATTCTTTTCAAATATCCTTGGTGGAGATGCGATCATTCGTGATATGTTGTGCGAAGAATTGTGCAGAGAGTGGGAGCTTCGATTACCCTTGGCATTACTAGCTGGCGGCCCTCCTGCCAATGAAGATATACCTGAGGACGACAATATGAAGGAAGATGTTCCAATGATTAATTCAGTTACAGAAGATATTGAAATGTATGATCCTGATGAAGATGTAAACAATGGTAGTAAAGCAGGAACGCCAAGCTCAGAAGACTCAAGCCATATCATGTATAGGAGCCACTGCGATATTGCATCTATTGATTGGGATCCAAAAGCCATGATTAGAGAATACTATGCAGTGCGACAAGAGGAAGTAAAGTTTGGAGAGTCTATATTACCAGAAACTGCTTCCAAAACAGCAGACAATCATAGCATGGCCATTGATTCTGAAGCACAAAAGAAGGCTACAGATTTACAAAAGGAGTTTGTGACAAAACTTCGCTTGGATTATTTAATGTTATACGACCTCAAGCTCTGGAAAGAAATACGTATTGCTTTACGAGAACTCTATATTGCCTCCTTAGCATCTAATCCTTACTTCAAAAAAATACTCGGCAAAAGATTAACCAGAAATTATGCTCGTTTGGCCGAATCCTTTTTGCTTCGAGATCGAGAACCAGAAAACTCCATCATTCTATTCTCAGTGCAACTGTTGACTGTTCCTTCAGTATCCGACTTACTTGTGCACCACTATTATTTCTTTGGTCTCATATGCTCGACATTAACAGCTTTCTTCTTAACAGATCGTCTGTTTTTGATTTTACCTTCTGAACGCTTAGCCTATCCTTCACGCATCAACTGTGAATCTCGTGCATTCCGTACGCGTCGATACTTTAACGCCTTTCACGATCTTCGATACATCATGAACGTGAATATGATAAAACGCGTTCTTGCTCAAGATCCACTCTACCTTCGTCAATATCTTGACTTGATCAGTTTATTTCAAGGAATGAATGGACAATTATGCCAAAAAGACACTCATGTGGAATATGAATCCGAAATATGGGTAAACGCTTTCAATGTGACACTTCAGATTGCCAAATGTTGCCGTCAATTCTCAGATTGTTTTGCAATGCTCCCTGTGTCTACTGAACAAGAAAGAGTCGATACAGCAATTACATTGATGAGGGCTATCTGTCGAGTTTTAAAACAAATCAATGAATGGGGGAAGCCTAGTCCTGATGAAGAAAAAGAGGAACAAGCAAGGAATGCTGCAAATACTAGCAATACTACCTCAGCAAGCGCTTACAAGGTATATGGTCCTTTAACCCAGACTTTCCACCAAGTTGATACAAAATACATGGCACCTATTAAAGTTGTCAAATATGTTGTTACTGAACAGCCTGTATCATTTCACCATCCTCTTCATTGGTTGCTGTCTGGTCTATTAGAGCATGCACATCTACTTACAGATCATGTTTTAATGAAATCCGGGTGGAAAGAAGGCTTTAAAAGCGCCATTATCTCTTTTCAGGAAAATGGAGGTTCTATCGGCGATGTACTTTTGCCTATACTCGACTTCCCAATCAGAACCATTGTGTTTTCATCCCAAATCAGAGCTGGTATATGGGTTCGCAACGGTTATGGTATTAGAAATCAGGTATGTTTATTCGCTTGCACTATAGAACATGTTCATGAGCTCACCTTGATACAATAGGCTCATCATTATCGTGATATATCATTACGAGAGAATACATATGATGCCGATGTGTTCTTGTTGCAGTTAGGATTTGTCACAGTTGATACGAATCAATTTTTGGCGTCTTTATTGGATAGATTTGATCTCACTTCCTGGTTCCTCGGAAGCACAGCACACACAAGCTACGATAGTCAACAGACGATATTTATGGTTGAAGAGCTATTAAACCTCTTGATCGTTTGTGTATGCGAAAAAGCGAATATTATGGGCATATCTATGGCTGAAAAAATAAGAAGGGAAATCATTCACAACTTATGTCTTGGTATCTGCGCTTATTCTGAGTTAACGAAGCGAATTCCTGAAAGAATTACAGAGCATCCAGAGTTTGATCGTATATTGCTTGAAGTAGCAAAATTCAGAAGCCCTGAAGGCGTAAATGATAATGGACTATATGAGCTTAAAGAAGAATACTTTCAACAAGTTGATACCTACTTTTGGCATTACAGTCGAAACAATAGAGAGGAAGCTGAAAATATTTTGAAATCAAGATGGAAGAAAGCAAACCCTGACAAAAAAGAAGAAGAATTCTTCATTTTACCACACACATCCAAGATCAATGATGGTCCGTTTAAATACCTTGGTCAGTTCTTACACTCTACCTTATTTACTCAAATTATTACTTATGCTTTATGGAATATTCGTACTGGGGATAATCACAAGAGCGATACTATTCTAGACCAAACACTGTACCTCATTTTGTTAGCTCTTACCGATCAAAACAATGACTTGAATGGCAAGCAGGAAGGATTCTATCAAAACGTATGCGATAAGTATTTCAAGGTATCATACAAAGAAAATGAGCCAGAAGACTTGAAAGAAGTTTCCTTGTTTGATGTTATGACTATGCTTTACGATGATGAAAAATTCAGTGAAATTAAAAGTAGACTTGATTGGATATTCCAGGCCCTTTTGAATGGTAACGTTGAAAGAACCTGTCAAATTGTCCAAAATTGGAAGACAAAGCAGAATGAAGTGGCTTTAGAAAACGCTCGTAAGAAAGCTGAGGGAGCTTCTGAGCTATCTGACCTAGAAAAGAAAAAGCTCGCTGCTAAAGAAAGACAGATGAAAATCATGGCACAATTTGCTCAAGCGCAATCACAGTTTATGCAACAAAACGAAGACCTTTACGATGAAGAAGATATTACAACAGCTGATGAATCTTTGGACCAAAAATTGGACGAACCGACTGATACAGGACACTTGAATAGGTTCTGCGCTTATCCTACAGGTACATGTATTGTTTGTCAAGAAGACGTAAATGAGCGTTCTCTACCTTATGGGCTCTTGGGACTCATTCAGACGTCCAACATACTACGAGAAACTCCATTGGATGATGACTCATTCTATGATGATATATATAGAACAGGGCCAACTCTTGACGTGCAATGGGAAGATAAGCAATGTTTACCTGATAGTACACCCACTATTTCTGGATTCCCATCTCAATCGCACAAAACTGGTCTTTACTCATCAACATGTGGTCACCTTATGCATATTAAATGTTTTGAAGTTTATTGCACTTCTATTGATTCTAGACACTCTGCTCAGCTAACACGCAATCACCCTGAGAATAGATCCCGCAAGGAATTCATGTGTCCCTTGTGTAAGTCTTTGGGTAACGTACTGCTTCCCATTTTTTGGAAAGGCAAGAAAGAAGCATTCCCTGGTGTGCTTGAAAAAGACGACGATTCTGACTTTACTGGTTTCTACAAAAGTGAAGTCAATCAGATTGTGAATAAATTGAAGAAAGCGATCGGGATAGCTTGGAGAGTGGCACAGAACAAAAAGACTTCTGGCAGTACCAGTCGTATGAAAGATGTAATGGCTCAGCTTTTGCCAACGCTACCTCTTCATGGCGGAGAGCAACAGACTACGATTACCAGACCTGCGCCCCCAGGAGCAATAGAGCGTCCGGATTGGCCACCTCTTGGTCTTGTAAGAACTCCCAGGCCTGCACCAACGACTCCTACTTTCACGGAACAATCAAATACAGTCACAACAGGATCTTCAGAATCAAGCACAGAGGGCGATATGGATCCAGAGAATGACTTGTTATTTCAAGCCGCTATTAGTAGTGGATCATACCCTCCACCGGATGGTAAACTCGGTCCCTTTGATAATGAAATACACCATACAGCGGTTATTCCCAGCATACCTTACATCAAGAAATCCTACTCTCGTCTATTAGATGTTTTAAGTATTATTTATCAGGAAATATGCGTAGATGAGCATGAAAGAGAAATGTCAACATCTGTTAAAAACATCGATATGCTTTGGGGCATGTTAGGTTATACCATTACAAGCTTAGAAATTGCTGCTCGAGGAATAAGTAGACCAAAAGTACATGAAAACACAGTAACAAACACAGTCTTTGATCAAATACCAGCACAAGCCCAGACGCTTCTTCGAGTCATGAGTGATACTATCTTGGCATATACCACCATTATGTGTCCTTCTGGATCAGATTCTAAATCAAATTCGTCAATGACCCTTGCACGAGTTACAATGCTTGCCCTTGGCCGCATGCGACAGATATTTGAAGTTAACGTAGATGATGTTGTTAACATTGTTAATCACCCTGGAAGAGAGAAAATTGTGTTATACGACAACGCTCCTCTGTTGGAAGATGATCCTTTCATGATTTTGACTGAACTATCACTACACTTGACAATTGTTGCTCCAACTGATATATTCCCCTTTGTTCGCATCATGTTGTTGGCTGAAATGGCAAAGATCGCAGTGGGATTAATTCAAAATAGGCTTTCGAGAGCTATACGTCAAGTCCCTGATCAGTATCATCCTGCGACTAGTGAACCATCGCAAGATATCGCTGTTGCTAAAACGTTTGCTTATTCTTTAATGAACAAGCTACAATTCACTCCTGAAGAAGCCCATGCTACGTTTAAAAAGTTTGGAGATGATGCCTCATTCTGTACTTTGCTCAAATTCTTTGCACTACCTTTCCTTCGTCGAACATTGATACTAATGGTATCCAGATTCGGTTTAATCATCCCAAACAACATGTCTCAGGAGCTGGATGGTGCTTCAGAATTTGATCGTTTACTCAATGTCCTGCACTTGCCAAGTTTTGCCGAGTTTCTAAAGCCCGTTCACATGACTGATTCCCTGCTGCATCACTGGTGTGTCCAGCTTCTTCGTGAATCAGAACATAAATTAAGCGTTCAAGAAGGACAGGCACCATTAACAGCTTCACGGCTCTTAAACATCCCACTAGATTTACCTACGCCTTTATACCTGATAGCACTACCAAAGCGACTTGACCGCCTATTCGATGAAAGCATGCGACGAGTTTGTCATAAATGTGGTACAGTCCCTAGTGATCCTGCTTTATGCCTACTGTGCGGTACTTTTGTTTGTGCTCAAAGCTTTTGTTGTGCAGAAGAAGAAGAAGGAGAGTGCAACCTTCATACGGCAGAGTAAGTAATCATTGTAGTATGTCATCTCAAGTATACTTACCGTACTTGTTAGATGTGGTGGGGAAATTGGTATATTTTTGTATGTCAAGCGGTGTGTGCTCTTATTACTCCATAATGGTAACGGTTGGTTCATGAATGCCCCCTATCTTGATCCACATGGCGAAGTGGACCAGGGCTTGAGGTAAATACACATATAATATATTCGCTTAATGTCTGACAAGGTACAAACAATCATCGATAGACATGGACGACCACAGTATCTTAATTCTAAACGATATGCAGAGATCCGCAAACTATGGTTGCAACACAACATTCCTGTATATGTTGCAAGGCAGATTGAAGCCAATTATGATATAGGAGGATGGACTACATTCTAATTGATAAAAATAAACATATTGAATGTATATATAAGGCTTAGTTCGAGTTTAATGATTTTGTATTGACATAGAGATATTGAAGCGATATAATGACATGTGAGTAAATCACAAGACAAATAAAGCATAATGAAGTCCTTTCTAATACTCAGCGTACCTTATTTTATCCAACGTGTTTCATAGTATCGATTTGATCCTTTTCTCTGATCATATTGATTTGATCAACGGAAAAGAGACATATACTTTCTTTCACTGACGATCTCTGTTTGTTTAATAGATATTTAGCTCTTGGGCTTATGATTTAATTACTATTTTATGTAAATTTACAAATACGCAAATATAAAACCAGAATGCGTGCAAATACAAGGATAAATTACATAAAGTATGAAACTCTTTTTTTGTTTTGTTTTATACAGGTTAGCCTACAGTCTTGATTATTGCCATGGATTCTATCTTTGTGGATCAGCTGTGAATGGGGAAAGTGCCTTCCTAGCGTTTAATATCTACATTATGTATTAGTGAGTAGAAGTAATTAACTTTGAATAAATAAAATATTACTCTTTTCGCTAGTACTGCTGCGCATTTATCAGCAAGAACAACTTCCCAAGCAAACTCCACATTATAAACAAGCTGAATACATTCCACCAAATGCTTGCATTCACTTTCACCCATTCCAACAAATTCTTCCTGAGATGTATGAGGTATTATATCGACATTGTGTCTCAAAGTATTTTGAGCAAACTTTAGCACGACGTTCTGTGTCGTTTCCAAATCAAATGTAGAGGGTGTGGAAGGAGCCTTGATTTCAAAAGTCATGGAAGTGGTCATGACATTGTGTTTGTTGTCATGATGATACCTAAATTCGTATATTCCCACTTTCCATGGCAACTTTGACCCACAGAACTCTATGATTCCATTCGTCTTTACAGGTGTTTCAGGAGGGAACACAGTCTCTTCAGAGGCAGTACCAGGAGCAGCGTTTGTCCAGTGCCACAGTCCACGAGAACTTATGTTGGTCAAATGCTTGTGCTTATTGGTACCAATACGATAAATACCGATCCAGTCTTTAGGACCATGGTTTTCAGGGGCGTTCCACTCTATCCGAATAGGCTGACCAAGCTCAAAAGTGTTACCATCAAGGATCTTGAGAGAGTAACTAGATAGATCGTACATGTTTATATCTGCAGCTACCAAGGGAATAACACGCGAGCGTGAGTCTTCAAGTAATTGCTTTGTTTCTTCCAGCACTTCCTGTAGACGTGGGCGAGCGGCACCTACCATATCGCCAACAGCACCCTTCGTCTCTTCAACCGCTTTTTCCACTCTTTCAACTGCTTCCTTCACAAGACGTTCAAGGTTTTTCGTGCTGTCTTGGTTTTCGCGGATGATCTTTCCAATTTCCTGTTGTAATCTGTCAGGAATTGTCTTTGGAAGAGCAACAGCAGCGGACTTCAACGTTTTTGTTAAACCTGCTTCTTTACGAATTTGATCACCGTACAGCTTTCGCATATGAGGACTACATATATAGATGTTAACTTTTTTTTTTTCTAAACATGGATGCTACTACTTGCCTTTCAACATATTGGATAAACAGTATATTACAAAGCTGGGAAAAGATTGCCAATGTAAAGACAATACTATTATTGGCGATTAATGCCATTCCCCAAAAAGCGGCTTGGCCCATGATTTTTTCAGGGTTATTCAAGAATCTACACCATCATTTAGAAAAATCAAGCTCTTTTATGCATATCCTTTCACTTACCTATAGATTCCTGTATACAGTAATTCGGAGGGATGTTCATCCATAAAGAAATCACCATAAAACCACCCAAACTCACCAAGAACTTCAAATATAGAGACAGAAGTCCAAATGTGTAAAAAGATAAAGATTAAACCCAAGGTATGTCGTAAGAGAGTCATTCCATACGTCCAGTTGTCGGGTAAGCTATATGCTTTCCAACAAGTAACAAAGAATGTGACATAAGTCATTGTCAGGGTAAGATTATATAAGCTATAAACAAAGGTTGATAATTAACAAATGGAATAATGAACTGGCTTACCTTTTCCAGTTTTGAAATGCTTCTTGCACTGTGCCGCCCCATTTGATAAAATGACGAGTCAAGAATTTGTTGTTGGATTGTGCTTGAAGCAAGGCACCATTGCCTACAGAATGGGCTAATCGCCAAAAGAATGCTTGCACGAAAGAAATGATCAGACCAGATTTACCAGGGACAAGAAGTGGGATAAGAATAGCGTAAAGGATGAGCACGACGGAGACAATATCAGTCGTACGGAAAAGATCAAAGTTTTTAAAGACAATCAAATCTTTACGGAAATGACCTGGATGCAGTTCACGGGTGGTCTTGGGGTCAATTGTACTCTTTACATCTACAGACTGACGCTTGATGGTAGTAGGAGGATTATAGGTCTTTTCGATATCTAAATTCAAACAGTTAACATATACATATATAAAAGTATATGTAGCATCCTACGTGGAGTCTCGACAAATATAAGGAAAGCAAACTGAAGAGTATGTGCAGCAATACTAACAAACAGGACAGTGTAACTTGCACATAGTAATGAAATACCATAGTAGCCAAAATAACCAATAGAATACATTGGGTGTGGCGCCATTTCGAAGACACCATCAAAAGTCAACGATTGTTCTATCAAGAAGAAGAAGTCTCCCCAGTCTAAACAGTACATTAATACAAGATTTGTTATTAAAATCAAGACTTACACCAAGCAAAGTCCTTGACGACTCTTTGAGCATCAATTTTCACCCAAATGTTAAAAATAATCAAGAATATGCCACCACACCATCTTAGAGTATTTCCCAAGAAAATATATGATTGAAAAGCGGTATTAAACCATGAAAGGGCAAAACAAATATAGCTTGTAAAGTCATTCATTAAGATGAGGTCCACCAGTTGCCTAAACAGCATCCATGTATTGTATTCTATAGGCGCAGTCTATAATATAGATAAGTACATCCATTTTTGCCTTTAGAGTTGAACTATTTACTTCAAAGTCATAGTCATCACCCATTTTCATACTTAATTGATGATGAAGAAAATTGTAGATCTTTGGATTTGCTTCACGATCAAAAATCTTGTATTTTTTTGCCCATTTGACCAGTCCACGATTATCGCTTTGTTCTTTTAATAATACACCCAATCCAACATTATAACACAAGCGCCAAAAGAAGAAAATGAATGTAAATAGAATACGCTTTGTTCTCAATGGCAGTAAAAAGAAAAGTGTTATTTCGAAAGCCATTGTGCCCAAAGTAATCCAATCGAATACACTCTTTTTGCTGGTAGGATCAAGCAAAGTTGCGACCATTTCACGAGTCACTGGTACACGAAACACTATATGCTATAATTGAGTGCATATTTCTACCATTGACACAATGATCATTTACCTGCTCCACTGGGAGTCTTTCCATAAGAACACTTCATATCTTTTTTGATATAACCATCATATTCTTCAGTAAAAGCATTATCTTTTTGAGCTTCTGGAGTCTTTTTCTCTCTATGGCGTAATTCCGATGTCATATTCTTATTGAGACACGCTAAAGGAAAGAGAAAGAAAGCAAAAGAAAAAGTACTGTTCAGGCACTTGACATACACAGCCAAATAAGATTACTCACGTGAAATTAGCAGTCCACCTTTTATTTCTGGTGGGGTTACGCATAAAAAAATCATCGGCAATAAGCCAATAATAGGCACTAGATGCTTTGTACAACTTATGAATGATGGGCAACAAAGGAGAACCTGCAGCCAATCAAATACAAACAAGTTTCTGTGAAAGGGCATTATTTGAGCATATTCATAGAGATAGAAGGGCTGAATGACGACTAAATAAAAAGAAATACGAAAAGGAAGAATTCATGGAGTTTTACCATTGTTGGATGACAGGGCTTTATTCGGATTCATGGAATGAAAAATAGCTATTGACTGTAGTAACACTGAACAACTAAAAAAAAATAATGAACTAAAAAAGTATTATTCGCTTCATACTTACTGAGGCATTAAGGGATGCGTTACCATTATGGACAGCGTATTTAATCTAGGAACACTGTGTTCAAATCAACTATGGATTTGTCGTCCAATAGTTCCATAAGCATGATAACTTCTGAGTAGTGTTAAATAACAATTAGTAACAACAAGAGGTATAAAAATATTAATAATAATAGTGAAGAATATAGAATGGACTGAGTGAATAGAAACTTAATTTTCAACTTGTTCTATATCACGCTCTTTAATCCTATATTGTTTGTTTATAATATCATACAGCATTTCCAGAAAGAGATGTCACGCTGACTTGTCGCTTTTTTGTATAAATTGTATTATAAAAACTGCAAAAATGCGACTTTCTGAAAAGACTGTATAATAGGGCTAAGCGGAATTGTATTTTTAGTAGGCTTACATAATGTATCGTGTAAATGAGCAAGTTGACTGATTGTATCCACCTCTAACAATAAGTTTCTATTATCAGCACGTTAGGCGGGTATTTTTAAAGTAGCAATATCCATAAAGACATAAGTGGATTCATGTTGTAAAGCCATGGAGCAGAAATGGATAGCAGTGCCAATTGCTTGAAAAGCCAGGACCATTCCCAGACTGTTCGAATTCATTGTATTTTTTGTAAAATAAGCTAATCAATACATGTTTTGGTTTACCTTACTTGTGTTTTCACTAGTCTTGGTTTACCGTAGACAGTAGAATGGTCATACTCATGATTTGTATATTTGCCACAAATATAGTCAGGGCGTTCTTTGGATTTCGTAGCTATTTCATCGGGTAATGGATTTGAGCAATGGGAATAATGTCGTATGATCCGAAAATAGAACTAATTGTTGTGTGAATGTAGTTACTGGTTAAATGTAACTCTAATTCCCGGTTTATTCTATTGTTAGTGGACGAAGAAATGGCATTGACAATGGTTTCAATAGTTGCCTTATCATATGATGATACTCAACAAAACTTTTCAATATGTAGCGTCAAGCTAAACATGACTTTATAAATTCGCCATCTTGGCTTGCTTTTCTTTTCAGAAAGAAAGAGATAAAAATGTTGTTATTGCTTTATTTTAACTTTATGTTATCAACTCTATCAACAAAGGACCAAAGTCATTCAAGAGTAATTTTATATCAAAGGATATCCCTCTGGACAGTCTTAGGTTAGGTAGACGCTTTGGTAGTGTGAAGTTGTATAATGACACCACATGCAGTGCTCCCGTACCATTAGCCTTCTCGTGGATTTCCTCATGCGCGTAGTGGTCACCAAAAATTAAATACACAGAAATGCTATGAACTAATTTTATTTTTACGTGTATCTTCGCATGTTTGTAGTGTTTCCCGAGCCATTACATGTTGAAGGTGCATCTTTTTAAACCCACCAATAAAATGCAGTTTTTTTTTTTTTTTTTTTTTTTTTTTTTTTTTTTTTTTTTTTTTTTTTTCAAAATTACTCTACAAACACTTGATGCACTCAAAAATGGTTAATACTACAGGCACCACCACTACAAAGTCTTTTTTAAGTTTCGAAGAGTTTTCTTTTGAAGAACAAAAAGGCCCAAATACAGATCTCTGATTTGATATCATTTGGTACAGTGCGATTTTTTGAAAAGGCTTGTCAAAACAATGGTAATATGGCTAACAAAGCCTTTCGAAGTCACTCAAATATAAAATATCACATGCCTTATTAACTCTAGCCCTTAACAATTCTTTTTCCGGTTACTTTATTTCGTTTAAATTTTACTCTTGATGACCGACCAGCGTTGCTCAGTTGGATGTAGCTCAGGAAAATACGGGGGAAGATATGCATATCGATATATTCGAGAATTGATAAACTTTTCTACATCAGTTGAATTATAGATAAGAGCATTATCCATGGCAAAGTAACATCCTTTCATTTCGGATACTATGCCCATTTGATCAAGAGCTGCATTCAAAAAACTCAGATAGTAGCTTGTTGCAATTCCTATATCATAAGCATTCGTTTCATGTTCAAGCTCTCTCTTTTTGACACATTTTGGAGTTATCAACTAACTTTAGTCAAGTCAGTAGTGCGCCTAAAATCGACGTTGAGTTCGCTTTAGTTTATTGTAACTATTACACAAAAGCTTCCTTCTTTAATGTATTCATGCTTCGTTTCAAAATAATATGAGAGGCTGATTTATCAAGAAAGATGCAATTTGTAGTAAAATCCGACCTAGTTTGCTACCCAATATACCTTTGAAAAGTTTTTTTTTTTTTTTTCAAATGTGTATGCTTAATGGATAGATTATATTAAGTTATCATGAAAGTATAAGCAACACTATGAGAAATATAAAGATTTACAAAGCTTTAGTTAAACTTTCTAGTGGATTTAATAAAAAGCAAGCTACAGATGAGTTCATTATAGAGAAGTCAGTAATAGATTACGTTGATATGAATGAAGATAATGCTCAAGGTAATACCACACCTGCAACCAAGGGTACAACAATTGTGTACATTATCAAATTTATTAATAGTCTGCTCAACGTCATGGATCTTAATAAAAGCTTAAAGAATAGTTATTTAATGACGAATAATTGTATCATTCAGAAAGATTGAAAGTCGCAGTTAGGATGTCGGCTTAGTGTCACTTAATTTTGGTAAAGTGTCATATATTTACTGTTCCCACTATAAAAAAAGCCCCATGATCACTGTCTGTAACTTGTTCTGTATCACAGCTTCAAATGCTCGTTTCTTCCTTTTCATGGATAGTAAATCTCGCTTATAGAGCCCAATTATTTTATAAATGAACAGAGCAAAGGAAGTCGATCCTTTTTCTTTCATCATTCTTTGTCTCCCTCTCCCTCTCCCTGTTTGCTTCCTACAGTGTATATTTACGCCGGTGTTACTGTTCATTGTAAAATTACTGTGTAACAAGATGAGAATAAAATCGCATGGGATATCTTTCTTCCTCCTCCGCCATTTCTCTCTCTCTCTCTTTCTCTCTCTCTTCTTCTCTCTCTATCTCTATCTGTTTCTATCTGTAACACCTATTCCCCTCTTTTTTTTTAATATAGCCAATACCCTTTCTTCCTTTTTCTTTTTTATTTCTTTCTTACTTTATGGGCAACCAAGTCTCTTCAAAAAAAAGGTCTAATGAGAAATCGAGTAGAAGTCTTGTGTCGTTAACAGAAAGTTCCAACAACATTTCAACATCTTCTTCATGCCAACCAAAATTTCCAATAGAATATGCTTATCCACATAATAAAGAGGAAGCCAATCGTCAGCAGGGTCAACACTATCTATTAAAACATTTATTTCAAGGAAGTTACTTTGCGCCAGTAGAGGAAGCACTTTCAAACCCTGGGAGTAAAGTACTAGATGTTGGATGTGGTGCACACGCTACATGGATACTAGGTAAAAATTACCAACGATACAATAGAAAGGTTTATTGATGTAAAATATAGATATGGCAATTGATTTCCCAAACTGCCAATTTTATGGCTTTGATATAGCTGAACCCATTCATTTAAGTGAAGTAGAATTAATACATATGCCAGTTAATTGCCACATTGAAAAAGCAGATTTATTTGATGGATTTAACTATGAGTCAAACACATTTGATTATGTTCATCAAAGAATGATGTATATTGTATATCCCTCAGATAAAATACCTTGGATGTTTCAAGAAATATTACGTGTTACTAAACCAAATGGGTGGGTTGAACTGATAGAACCTGATGTTATACCAAAAAGAGCTGGCCCTCTTTTTTCTAAATTCATAAAAGCATGTAAAGTATATTAATATACAATTAACCATATCACTCACATATTATACAGTACAACAATTTCTTAGAGATAGACTAGGCCATGTACTTCAAGGAAGGAATCTCGTCAATCTTATGATTGAAGCTGGTTTTAGAGAAGTAAAATCTGATTATGGTTCACTTCCATTATGCTGGGGAGGTTATATAGGCAAATTATTTTATGAGGTAACAAGGTTTTCCTTTAAAAAATAGATTTTATCTTATACATATAAATAGGATATGTTGGTCCTATTTCAACATCTTGGCCCCAGCATATATGAATATATGGGTTTGGACGGAGAATACAATAAAGACAGCTATGAAGCATTATTAGACACAGCCTTTGACGAATGTGTGGAATATCAAACTTTCTTTAATGTTCGATGGGCTTATGGCAAAAAAGTTGTATCTTCTGCAGCATAACAACAACAACAACAAGAATAATAATAACCATCAAAACTATAGATTCCTTCCTTTACTTTACATTCCTTTTTTCTTCTTTATTTTTATAGACAATTGTAGATACGTTACAACTAAAAACTTTTTTTATATAATAATAATACATGCTTTTTTTTAAATCATTCTGAGCTCCAAAGGTCAAGCTGGTGCCTTGGATCTTGATCTGAATCGTTTTTCCACAATTGGAAATAATCTGTGTGAAGTTTACATACTCAGCCCAGAACTGTCCTTGATCTTGTTTATTTTAGGATATGCCCTTAATATTATATTTACTTTAAGTAACCTTAAAAATTAACCTTTCTTTCATATAAAAATGAGCTATAGCTTATACTATATAATGAGATCATATATATATATAGCATAGGTACAATGTTCAATTAAAGGAATAAAAATTCACACATCTTTTCCCGTAAGAATTTTTAAATATTATAATACAATTAATACTTTTAAGAAAAGACGCATCCATTATTTCTACTCCAACTTTTGATCAAGAACCTGTGTATTGTATATTAAACAGAATTGCAGTAGTTTCCTCACTGTAATATGATGGCTAATACGTCCAAAGTGTACAAGCTTGCGTAACCATATAGCATTTGATATGTTGCCTTGACATAGAAGAGAGACTGTTTATTAGAATACAAAGGCCATCATTAAATGTGGTCTCTTGAAAATAGTTAATATAAACATGAAATTAAGTCTAGCTAATGCCATACGATTGAATAGATTTTTATTTATATACAATTAAACCTCAATTGGGCGCACGATTGTAATATTACACCTTTTCCGCCCGAAACAGATCATAGAGGAAGGATAGTGGTGACTAAAAAAACCCTTTTGGAATCAAGGGTAAAAATGCTTTGGAAGGAGTGGATGGGGCCAAGTGTAAGGTACACTAGTGAGAAGGACAAGAGGGGAGCCATTCTAAGAGTCTTTGCCCGAGGTGAGTGGGCGGGGTCGGTGGAAGCTTAGCGTGATAGAGGTAATCGAGTTCATATAAGATTCTGCATATAGTTGGTCAGCGGATGCTCCACGAGAATGTTGTGTTAGGAGAGCGAGGTTTCGTGGTAGGTAGCATATTTAAAAAGGAAGGACAATTAGTCAGAAATGGTGTCAGGCATCATGAGTCTACGGTGCATCTGGAGACAGTGGACAGCATGGGCTTTTGTGAAGGACTAGTCAGGGTGCCGAGGGCAGATTTTGTATCGACCACCGGGAAGCCACCCAAGACGCCAACGTATGCAGCGACTTCTTTCAGACTTGGACATAGGTAGCTATAGGGCAGGGTCGAGAGAGATAGTTGGGCGATAGTGCATAAGGAGAACGAAGGTATGTGTAGAACGTTTATTGCTGAGGTTGTCTTGGCGATATTCTCGTTGTATCGACCGTAAAGAGCGACGATTCAGGGACTCTGAGTCGGAGGAGCATCTCTTCCAAATGGGTGGCCTAGAGAGCCTGTACCATTGGGAGTGACTTCGAGGTTGGCGGATAAGTGGAAGAAGATGGTGTAGCAGAGCATCTTCTGGAAGAGTGAGGGATCGTAGGAGGAACTGAGATCGCATAGCATAAGCACGTTCCTGCATGGTTGGTAATTTCGACATATGTAGCATTACCGTGGTGGCAGATGTGTGAGAACCACCGAAAATCTGACGCAAATAGGCGTTTTGAACATCTTCCGATTGTTTGCTAAGGAATGTGGTGATCCTGGTAATGGTCAGGCCGTATTCCAGTTGGGCACGAACAATGTGACTGTAAAAGCGAATATCAAGGAGAGGAGAAAAGTCTTTAGGGTGAACCCCAATGGCTGAGAGTTGGTTCATGGTGGCAAGGGCTTTGGACTTGTTTTGATTGACCAATGCAACAGCATCGATATAGCCACCGGGGCGAAAGGGAATTCTGAGATAAAGAAAGGAAGGCTGCTTTGGGATTGGTTCGTCATATAGGGTATAATTTGGATATGGCTGTGTTGGGTCTAGTATAACACATTTACTTGGGTTCTATCGGTGCCCAAACTTATATGATCTTTGCAAGACTTGAGGAGGGTTGGTATGTCAGCCTTAGCAGCTATGAGAACCACGTCTTCAGCATAGAGGGGGCAGTTCAATCGAAGGATAAGTTCAGTAAAGGAAATAGCCGCGGTTATCGGTTGTGGGCGCAGAAGGTGAGGTAACTCGTTAATGTATAGCTAATGCCGTACACTTTATTCACAAATTATTCGCACACTGATAAAAAAATTGATATTAGATACTTACATTATAAAGTAGAGGATTTATAAGAGAAAAAGAGAGACAAGATCAAACTATCTATAAGAGTCTCCAACAACTTTTTCAGTTACGTGTGTTATTAAGTGTTGACAACATTTATCTTCTCTCAAATGGACAAAGTTCATTGCCTTTTTAATAATAAAGAAAAGGTTTATAATCAACTAAAGTGTAATTATTATTGGTTTTAAACTGTGTGCGAATAATTTCTGAAAATGGTGTATGACTCAAATGTGTTTGGCTGCAATTAAAGAGAGAGAGAGAGAGATTCAAAAACAAAGAAGCCTGTATTATGTTTATCAAAAGGGATTTTATGCAGCTTCTGCTAAATATGGAAACTGTAAGTAACAAAAGTACACTCTATCTTTACCAAGCGCTATATAATTTAAATATTGGCCGCCACTATAAATTTAAGGATGTATTTCCTGAGCTGAAGCTAGAAGAAAACGCTCTTTTCAACTGGTCCCTGAACTGCTTTAATGGAATAGGATGGCTCGACTGTAGTCTTTATTTCACTAGACCGTTATTCTAGTGGGCCTTGCTGTTTGGCTAGATAAACCGCCTCTGGTGCTCTTGAAGCAGCAATACCTTTGCTATTGAACAGCCTCAATAGAGAGTCGGATAGTGAACAAATGTAATACGTTTCCTCGAGGACCATCTAGCTGATTTCTGTCTTGCAGAGTTGTTGTATGAGATTGCCATAGAAGTCCGACGCAATTGTCTTTTCCTCACTTGTAGAAAAAGAGTCAAATATTTGAAATGAAATACTCGCCAATCCTTATACATATACCGATCATTTTGTTATGGTAACTATGACCATTTTACTTTATTTTTTTGGTATAAAGCATTAGCCGGTTTATGATTCGTCAGAACAAAAGTTCTTCTTAATATATACATATTGTATTTAACATAACAGGTAAACACGAATAGTTCTCACATCAGTTCAGTTTTCCTCAATATATACTAAATGATCTATGTGCTTAACTCATATCATGCTAGTAGGCCATGTCAACATATGATCATTGACATATCCTATCACCCCTATACTCTTTCACTTGTAGGCTGCATAAACGTTCAGATCTTCTATTAAACAAATCTTACCTCTCTGTACGTTATGCGCAGTAGGTAATCAAGAATAATATCTATACAGTCAATGTCTATACAAAAAGTCTTTTTTCAAAAAAAAAGTGTTTTGGATTTTGGATAGTTTGCTCTTTCCATTCAAATACTCGGACTGTAGTGTTGATACAACTGAGAAAAACTTTTTGCAAACAAAATGCCAAAAAGATGTAGTGATTTTACAAGAAAATTAAAAAAGACAAAGGATGAACTACAGACTACCTTATGTACATTGCAAAGTATATAAACTAAGAATAAAGTTTTTCATTTTTTTTTTCTTAGTAAAGGTTGCCATTCTATGCTCCAAACATCATAACGTCATTGTTCTCATCAGTACAACCTTCCTCTCAAAACCATCATTTTGTGAACTATTTTGAAAGACCAACTGTTTGAATAAATCGATTTCACAGGCAACTACAGTGTTGGAGTTGGTATTAGGAAAAAGAAGGTGTATGAAACTGTGAGACAAAGCAACAATTAGAACGGTTTGCTTGAGAGAGTACAGCTCAATTCATGCAAGCATCGCAGTTAAGTTGAAAAAGGAAGTGTGAACATGCATTTACCAAAGTTTTTAGGCTAGTATCTGCTAGTGGACTATGTCTTAAAAGGGCATATATTATTTGTTCATCAAGCTGTATAATTGCTTTTCAGATAGTCAATAGATGCGTTTCTATTCTTCTGCAAGCTGACTTTGTAAATACTGTCCTTGTTGAAGAAGGGCAATTCTCTTGCACATCGAAACTTCATTAGGCACCTTGTTATTTGATTTTACAGCTAAAAAGAATTCATTATAATTGACGTATTTATGCATAGCTTTTTCTTTCTAAAAAATATGACTATACTAAATGAGTCTATTTTAGCAAAATTTATATACGTTTTACAGTTGCAAAGAACAATGTAGGAATTGAAGCATGTTCCTCTGTTTTTACCTTTTAGCCTTTTAGATGCGAGGATAATAACGTCATATGGCACTAAAGGTCTTGTCAATATACCGCCAAGAGGGTCACTTCATATAAACTTTATAGAACTTTTTTTTTCAATATGTATTCTTTAATAATTTTGAGTTTGCATAATTATTAAAGAACATCTTTAGCAAAATAATTTCTTTATAAATCATTACGGCTTTTTTTCCCCTACAAGATTAGATTTGCCCCAGTATGTGATGTTATAAAACATGTAATATCATTCTTCGTTTGCTTGTAGTATAAATGGTGAACGGTAATTTCCAACTTGAAAATAAGGAAGAGAAGACTAACTGAAGGCTAGCTCATCAGAACGATGTGAGTCAACATAACAAACTGCATACTCTTTCTCGTAGCTTTGCTTCATTCCATTTTATGAACAATAATACTAATATGCATCGTTATTATGTACTTGCATGCAAATGTATGTGTAAACATCTGGTATTGTCTATCTACGTCATTTAAACCTTTCAAGATGATAATGACGATAACGGCATCCTGTGCTAATTATGTTGATACGCCATCCCGTTTTTCAAACGATAATTAAACTAATATGTCACATGGAACTGTTTTATTGTCTATGGCATCATAAGTGATACTCCAAGTCATATACTATCCTATCATGTAGCATAAGTCTAAATAATCGCCGATTACTTTATATAGTAAAATATCGATCTTGTAGTATTACATCATTTGATTTGTTTATTACTTTACATCAACAGTCCTCCCTTTTTTTTAAAAAAAAAAGAGGAAGGTTCTAGTTTGACACAAAGCTTATTTTTATTTGGTAATGTTTCTTTATTTGTAGTCATTACCATTTATAGTAGTAGCACATGAATTAAGCTTCTAATCCAAGCGAACTTAAAGCTTGGTCAAGCATTTCTAATTTTTGATTATAAAGAGTCTCTAACTCAGTCCATGTGTCTTGGTATTCGCTATTAACCCTTCCTGATTCATTCAGGTCCTCTTCAGCAATGAAATGCTCTTTTGTTAAAAAGTATCTTAGATCATCAACAAAAGGAATGGAATCTTTATAGTTAGTACCATCATTTGTTCACATCATCTTTACCTGTCTCTTCTCGTTTCTTAATGCTCGCTGCGCTTTGTTTTATCAAATCCAAGAATTGAGGTTGATGAATGAAATTGTCTAAATGACGTGCAAAGTATTTTATACAATACTGTTCTAGTCTTTCTACTTGTAACTCGATGGCTGTCTGTATGAGCTCATATATATCTATAATAGGCTCTTTCTGGTTTGTAATCACAATAGCAGCCATTGCCTTGAGTCGGTCAATTAACAACATATCGGCGACTAGTAATACATCATATGCATCTTCTGCAGGGATGTTACATTTATCTGTATATATAAACTGAAGAACATAGTAACCAAATATATCCGCATCCACATCATGTAGTTCAATCAGAGGGAGTATCATATTGGTCTGGTCGGGATACACAAGCGTAACTAGCTTGGCGTCTTGTTCACCAAATGGGCCACTCAGCATGGTATTAAAAAACTCTACCCGACACAAATAAGCTTTGTGGCACGGAAAAATGATGTTATCGTGTAATTTTATAGCAATGTCCGCAAAGATGCTCTTGGGAGAGCATTGGAGTGACTCTGCAGCCCAAGGCTCGATCATGATCCAAGTTCGTTCTTGCTGTGGTTCAGCTTGCATGGCAACTGTGATCATGTTGATATAAAACTTTTCAAAATCATGACGTAGCCTTGTTATTTCCTCTTTACTATGCGATCGAAGTGCATCGTTTGTACTTTTTTGCTCAAGTAGAAGTGAGTGGAGATGATGGAATTCTAGATGCTTGGCAGCAAATAGCATGTTGTTGAGAATGTCACTATCGAGTGCGTAGTCAATGTAACCTGTATAAATGTAACGTAACAATGCTGAAAATGTCATCGGATGAACTAAATTTCTCTGTAGCTTGACATGATCCTGTTCCGACCATCGATTGAGCAAATTCTTGCCGAAATAAGGTGATCTCGCTGCCAGAATAAACTTGTGAACATAGAACTCATGATGACCTACTGCCATAGGCATTTCAAATGTCAAATCATGATGAGCATGACTTTCAAATAGTTGAGTCAAGTAAAGTAAATAAGGTTGATCTTCATCTACAGCCTTTGTTAGCTTGTAAGATAACAATAAATTTCGGATATCACTGGTTAGTGCTCCATATAAACACCGTTCCCTAGAGTAATTAATTAATCTCTCTTTTATATATATATATATATATATATTTATTGAGCCTAGATTTTTACCCTTGAAAGGTATTCCTGTCACATTGTGCTCCATTCTCTAATAGATATTTGACAATAGCATAATGTCCACAAAGGCCTACAATAAGAGATAAGAGACTATATTCATCACGTATGATTACGTACATGCCCAGTAAAGTGGAGAGCATTGCCACTCGTCCACATAATTAATCGGTGCATTAAAATGCTTGACTAGATTTTCTACCTGCTCAATATCCCCTTCTTTAGCCGCAGTGCATAAATCTTGAAAAAGTTGACTTTCATTCTGTTCATCAGCCGTAGCCAAGAACATTACTTTTCCTTTAGAAGTGAGCGGTTTTCCCATACTTGCGAAAAATAAATAGAGAAAGAAAGAAAAGGAATCAATTTGTCTTTTTAGGCTTAGTTCTTTTTATTTTATTTTGTACAAATGAAAAAAAGGTATATCACAAAAAAAGAAAAGAAAAATGCTACATGTATATAAAAAAAAGAATTACCGAATATTTACAAAAGAAATAGCTCAAGATGATGGATTGGATTGAATTGGGGGTAAAGCATAATGATTGGCCAAGATGGGAGGAGGTAAATGCTGCTGAGAGATGACTCTTTCGTACATTGTACGTAATATTTCATTTTCTTGTTTAACTTTGGCTAATTCCCTTGACAGCTGATAGTTACTTGTCATCAGTTGAGATACTTTACTGGCCATATTCTTCATAGATTGTTGCTTTTTAGCTCTGTATTTAGCTGATGCCAATTTATTTCTGTATCTTCTTTCTTCTGCAGACATTGGTGGATGTGAATTCCTTCTTTCTTGGGATATACATTCGGGTGAAGGTGATCTACTTGAACTTTTGTATGAAACAGGAGGTGATAACGGTAGTGTGTCATTGTCAATGATTGCATCAATTGCCATACGCTTTCTAGAATCTTCCATCTTTTTATAATATGAAAATGAATGATAAAAGAAGAAAGAAAAAAAAAAAGATGGGCAATTTATATATTATCAGTAAAATGCATTGACATCATTCTGTTTACACAAAAAGTTTATTTTTTTTTAAGGGAAGCTATACAAAAAAGTAAAGGCTCATTTTTTTCGATATTTTGTACATTTATCAACATTAGGTAGTTCTTCAATCATTTCCCTTACTATTGGATTAGAAAATCCATAATATTCTGGTCCAGAGATTGCATTGCTTGAATCCTTCTGTCTGACCTCATTCACCTTTTTGATAACAAGTGCCCATACACCCGTGGCTGTCCTTGCAGACAAGCACTGATCGGGAGCATCAGCTGGGGAAAGTGTAAACTATAATGATAATAATAATAGGCAGGTTATATCATTGAACTTGTATATTTATATTGCATTACCAATGGTCCATCCTGACTATCTTCTACTTTGCAAGTATATATAGTCTGATTTGATGGGTCAACCATGCTCATATAAGTTCTAATGCACAGATTAGTGTCTATGATATCAGTATTAGGTATATATTGATTTTACCTCTCAGCAGTATAACCAATAGGAAAGATGTATCTGTCATTATGAAATGCAGGTCGCTCATAGTCAATTCGTCCTAACTCAATGATTCTTAATGACGCTACGATCTGTGCTGGCAACTGAATCGATCCATCTTCGTTTCTTTGAATGCTATAGCGTCTTTTTTGATAGCGGCGTTTCTTTTTCCTATCTGTTTCCATAGAAATGAGTTTATGTTTATACGTTTTATACTTTACATTCACCGTCATCGTCTGATATATCACTATCTTCTTCTTCTTCTTCTTCTTCTTCTTCTTCATCAGATATCTCCATTGGCTCCAAATCAGTTATCTTGCTTCTACTACTATTTACTTGTCAACACCAATCTTGTTACTGAATAGATGACTTACCCCTTCCTTGTATATGCCTGCAGCCTGCGTTGTGCTGTATTTAATGCATTTTGAGCCTCTTTATGTCTCTATAGTAAAATGATGAATACAATACATATTCATACATACACATACACACATATACACACGTATATATACATGCGCACACGCGTGTGTGAGTGTGAGTGTGTGTGTGTGTGTGTGTGTGTGTATATGTAATAATGATAATAATAATTACGGCAATCAAACGAATCAACTTTCTCTTCATCTTTCTATACTTGGCTAATTTCTCATCTGTCCAAACGGATTTGTCTACTGGACCATCTTTCCACACAATATCCGTTTGACAGGCTGCGTCTATTCCCTTGGTCGTCTCTGTCATGAAGAAGAAAAGGAAATAAATAATTTTCAACCAATAATAAAAAATAGGGCTTATTTTGTTCTCTCTCTCTCTCTCTCTTTATTTTTATTTTTATTTTTTATTTTTTTTTTTTTCACAAACTATGCTGTATTTTTTTTCTTTTTCCTTTTTTTTTTTTTATTTCTTTTGTAAATTCAAAAGACACAATAAACAAGAGTTTTATTTATTACCTGAATGGATAGAACAACAGCAGAAAATGAAGAAGAATTGTTTTATGAAGGTACGGTTATAAGTATATAGTATCAGTATATTAACACACAATAGACAATGATGACTCTGATGGCTCTCTTCAAAGTTGGATAAGTTGGTTTTGTTCATTGTCAGGTCATGAGTTTTATATTGAAGTTCCCGAGGAATTTATCGAAGACGACTTCAATTTGACTGGTCTATCAGCTATTGTTCCTTATTATCAAGAAGCCATTGACATGATCTTGGACATTGAATCAGAAGAGACACATGACGACAAGGACACTGCAAAAGATAATAAAAAGAGTTGGGTGGACCCAAATACGGTAGAACCTTATGCTATCATGCTCTATGGACTTATCCATCAACGCTATCTACTCACACGCAACGGACTAAGAGTCATGGCACAGAGATATTCTAATGAACATTTTGGAACTTGTCCAAGAGTGTACTGTTACAGGTGCCCAGTCATTCCTTGCGGTAGATATGATGAAATCGGTAAAGAGAGTGTCAGACTCTATTGTCCTTCCTGTCTTGATCTTTACTGCCCTCCTACTTCAATACTCCAAACAATTGATGGTAAAGAAAAAGGACTTGATTCATTTATTGTGAGTGTGCAACATTCATATTGATGTCTGTCTAGGTGCACACTTTGGAACTACATTTCCTCATCTACTGTTTGAAACCTATCCGGATTTATTACCCAAGATCAAACCGTACATTTACCAGCCTCGTATATTCGGATTCAGAGTGCATGAAAGTTCAAGATCGGGACCACAGATGCAGTGGCTAAGAATGAGATCACAAGAGTTTGTAGAATTTGATGAAGAATCGGATGAAGATGAATTGGATAAGGTAATAAACAAAGAGAGAGATGATTGACATATAGAGTCATTTATGTTTCTATATTTGTATATATAGCCAATGCCTCCATTGGTGGACGTGGATCAACATGATCTAAAGAAAGAGTCTTTACCGGAACAAAAGGAGTCAACTAGCTTTAATAGTCTATTTCGACGCTTCTTTTAATACATAATGATGCAAAAATACATTGCGTTTTTTTAATCTAGATAAAACACTTTTGTTGCTTGTTTTATATGCAAAAAGAATGATATCATAATGGGGTTAATGAGCAAGCAACAAATTTATTGAATAGATGTCATATTTTGGTCTTTATGTTTTTAATACAATTTGACATCAAGTCCCATTCCTCTCTTTTAGTAACATTTCAATCAATGCATTCAATTCTTTACCATGGCTGTATTCACAGTATCCCATGGCAACACTCCAATTCCATAGTAACTGAAGTCGTTTCTTTTGTTGTCTAGTCCAAAAGTAAGTGTTTTCTGTGGAATGATCCAGATGATGACTATATAACGTTAATGATGACGATGATGAAGAAGAATGATAAACAGGTTGGGGACAGGATATATCATTGTTGAGTCGTTGCTTAGCCGCAATTCGTTTCCAATTAGCTTTTAGTCGTTGTCTCTCTTGTCTTTCTATCCTTTTTTGACGCTGATGATATAGTTTTGTAATAGATTGAATCAAATAAGAGGAAATGTAAACGACAGATATAATAATTACAGCATTAGGAAGATAGATCCTGTAGACTATATTGTCTATCAATGATGATTCCATAGGCACCATGTCATTATAAAGAAAATAGAGAAAGTCCTGTTTATATACTGCCTATATACTGCCCTTCTTAAAAAAAAAAAAAAGTTAAAGCCTCGGACAAGGAGACGGTTGATCTTGTTTGATGTGCAATTGCAATAAAAGAACCTCGGCCCGATACTATATTTTATCCCTCATTCTCTCTGTTTCTGTTTCGTTTTACCTGTAAATTTTTTCCTATAAAGTATTGCATATAAAGAGAGAGAGAGACATATACTGAAAGAAGAGGTCAAAGCGTCCTTTCAAACACAGCGCAGAGTGTAACAGTCGTACGCATAAAATAGTATGTTTATATCCTTTTGTTTGGTTAGATACTTTTTAAAAGCAAAGGATTGCGCATTTTAAAATTCATCCTGAAGGCTTTATTATTTTCTTATTATTATTATACACTTGCAACTTTTAGAACGCGGACACATGCATCCACCATGTCTGAAGATTGCTCTACAGCTTTACAACAGTCCTCAAAGGGAGCTTTCCATGCAGAGCCTTTTAAAGAGATGTCAGCTATTGCCTTTACCAAGACTAGTGCGAGCATATAACATTGTGCAGGGTCAAGCGTAACAGCAGAAGGATCAGAGAGATTGAATGTTTTAATAATGTTGACTATGTCATCTTCCATATTTTCTTGGATTCCTATCTGTGTTCTTATGATTTGGTACCTACATAGATCGAGTTAATGACCTAATCTAATAGTGTAATAGTAACATACGCTTCTAGAATACGTTCACTCAATATCTGCCCTCTGAGATAAGTTGTTTCATCCAACGTTCGGCTCTCTTCCTGTAGTAGGAGCATGACATCGAGTTTTGTTTGATGTTTTTGCAGATCACTTAAATAGAGCCTTGTTGCCCTTGTGGTTATATGGTCTAGCATAGTCCATATACTCCCAAATAGCGATAATACAGGACGTTTTCTGCCCTTTTGTTTAGGTTGCGGTTTTGTTTGGACCTGTATTACGTTCTCCTGCGTCATGTCTACAGGTGTCATTGCAGGAGCACTCTTTGGCTCAGCGACTATGTCTGGTTTATCCATATTCATGTCCTTAAGCATCATCATAGTTCTAAACAGCTCATCTTCGTCTGTGGGATCTATGACTTCTTCTTTTTCTTCTTGGGTTTGCTCTGGGTTCTTGTCCTTCTTTTTGAGTGTTACTGTCGCAGACGCTTTTCTGTCAGTGTTGACCTCAATTTTATATCCTTCAATAGTATCAAAAGTATGTACGCTAGGTGCAGCCACAGACTTGGCAGTGTCTTTCTCTACAATCTCTAGCGGATTCTCTAGAGATCCCTTTGGTATATTATCGAGTAAATGTTGAACATAATGCTGTCGAATATCCTCTCCTGTTTTCTTCATTTCTGTCTTTAATCGTCGTTGGTTCACTGCTGATCTATTTCAAAGAGCATAAGTTCATTCTTCTTCTTTATAAGTGCATGACTTACTCAAAGTCTTGATCAGGTGTAATCACATGAACCTCGACCTGTTTATTCAAATCTCGAAACCAGACAGGCTCTTCTGATAGCTGCAGACTATAGTATTTTGATTTCATAAAACATGATTCCGAGCAATAGCTAGCGAGTTCTGTCTGATCAAACACTTTTCTCTGCACAAGTGAGATCTTGTACTTGTGAAGCTGCTGAGGTTCACTATCACACAACGGATATCCACACCAATTCTGAACCACACGTTCTTCAATAACCTCAGCAAATGTCCTTGGCTGAAGGTATGTTACTGCCTTCTCGAGCATAGGCTTTGGAACCTTTGGCTGTGAAAAGAGCTTCTCCTGCCAAACAAAGACAAGTTTATCAATCTTTTGGCGATGTACTGCGCTATCTTTGATGAGCTGTTGTTTGGCTGTCATCACCGGTTTCTTCTTTCTTTGGACAGGACGTCGTTTAGATGAGGAAGGCACTGTTTTGTGCATTGTTGGCTGCGCATCCATTGTTGTATAAATGTAAAAAAAAAAAAAGTAATCAGTTCCTTTACTGGGATCACCATTTTCTTTTTCAGCAACATTCACTCTCCTCTTCCTGCACCCTCCTCCCCTCCCCTTCTCACTTCTTTTTTTTTCATTTAAAGAAAATTATGCAGCGAGTTCGCTACAAGTTACTTGCTGCTCAACAGCCTTATTTACGTCTACTTGCTCGTTCTTGGTCGTCCACCAGCGCAGTAAATCAAGGTAAATTAAGTTTGTCATGTCGGTGATACTGTTTGGTTGATTGTAATTTAGAGAAAAAACACAAGTTGTATGATACCCATATTCCGATTTCCAACACTGAAAGAGCTGTTTTGACTGTTGGATCTGCATTTGCTGCACTTGCCAACCCACTACGAGGAGGTATTGGATACAATGGTAACCTTGGCAGATATTAATATATGATTAGACATGGTAGCAACATTAGGAGAAACAACAGGCCACTTATTTTTAACCAGGATCCGAGATCAAATGCTTCAATCAGACGAAGGACGCCGTATTTTACGAGAACGACCAGTGATTAATACAAAGACAATTAATTTTGATAAGCTCAAGGAAGAATGTGCACCAGGCACATTTGGACATGCTTATGTTTCTTGGCTTAAGGGTGAAGGTGTTACACCTGATACTCGCTGTGAGGTAAACAAAAAGAAAATAAGGGACATGCACCATGTTGATGTCATTTGCTGTGATAGGTTCAATTTGTAGACGATGAGGAGCTAGCCTATGTTATGAACCGATATCGTCAAATTCATGATTTCTTTCATACCTTGACAGGTTTGGGGGTTACAGTAGAAGAAGAGGTCGCATTAAAGTGGTTTGAGTGGGTACAGACAGGTCTTCCCATGACAATGCTCGCCTCCCTTTTTGGGCCACTTCGATTGACATGGACAGAGCGTATCAGACTTTACCGAGACTATGTACCGTGGGCACTTCAGTGTGGTGCGTCATGTACACCTCTTATGAACGTCTACTATGAACATAATTTTCATAAGCCACTTGATGAGTTTCGTAAGCAACTTGGGATCATTTTACCCCCTTCCACGACTAGCTTACAGTAATAAATATACACGAAAATACACATTAAAAGAAAGAGAAATAGTACATGTAATAGATAGACGATCACTGCTCTCATTATTATTGTTATTCAAAATATCAAATTAACCCAGTTCTGCCACAGTGGCTGAGTGTTTGTTTTATTTATTTCTGGTTGTGATCTTTTGTCTTTACTGTACACGTTTTTATAATGTATTTAATTAGGTCTATCACAAGTCATGCTATAACATCCTGCATCATGTCGTAAGCCACTTTCAGGGCAGAAACATAGGTAACATTTGTATTGGAAAGTTGTGTATGGCTTACACTGGATATCACTCTTTTCTTTTTCAAATAAGCAAAGCATATTACTACAATCAGCGTTTTCTTTTCGACCATCTTTTGTGCATGTGCATGTATTACAAGCGTCTTTTGCCTTGAATGTATCGCCCGGTTTACATGTCTCTGAAGAAGGAGCAGCAGAAACAATATAGAGTAGAGAAGCCACAGTGAATAATAGAGAGAGAAGCTTCATAATGATGAAAGAAATTGAAGAGAAAAAAAGAAGTAATTTAAGCCCTGTTTATATAGTCAAAAAAAAACTGATGTAGTCGAAATAACAATGCTTTATTTTTTCCGCCTTTTATTGATTACATAAAATAATACGTAATATGAAGCATATGGCTAAACCTGTTTAATTTGCCACAGTTTATGTTACTCATTCAATGTAGTCAATGTACGTCATTGATCTGACCAAAATAGAAATTATAAAATAACTTTTGTTGGAACATACGATGAACACCAGACAGTGCATTGTTTCACTTTGGAAGAAGCCACGGTTTAATAACTAAAGGTAAAAGAATCTCGGCTTAAGAGAGAAAGAGTTTGATAACCTTCTTTCTTTTGTTTTACTTTCAAACATATAATAGCGTATTCATTTGGCTTTAATCCAAGATATTTATTGTCCTGTCGCCTTTACTAACTATTAGGAAGGAGTCTTATCTTAAAAATACCAGGTTACAATTTGTTCCTTGGACAGAAGCAAAAAAGAGAGAGAGAAAATAGGTACCATGCAGTGATCAGTCTATTATATAATTGTATTTGTAACTTGGAAGCAAAGTAAAGTAAAGAAAAAAAAAACAAATTGAAGAGACGTCAAATATATCCCACAAAAAGAATCAACCCTAGTTTATAAGAGAGCAACTCATCAGGATTACACGCTTCTTTTTTCTCCAAATAACAATGTTATGTTAATCAAGACGGGATATTAAGAGTTTCCTCTCTTTGAAAAAGAGCCTTCTCCTTTAACTGGTGTGTCCCTTCTAATTTAGCAGACAGTATTGACGGATTACCCGGAAAAGGTTCCGAGAAATATCTTGTTCCTTTTGCCGGGTGTTTCCGTGTCCTTTAATATCCTTGTTCATATGAAAATGATTAACCTCTTTAGAATGCACGGCCCTTGTTAGTTACATATTTTATACTCATATCTTATGCTTCTTTCTGATACACATCTTCCCTTTTTTTTTTGTATATTCAAAAAGGAGGGGGTACTTTCCCCAGACTTGAAAACAATTTCATTGGATGATATTTAACATTTTGTGTGGAGTATGAATTATAGAATGATCATGTAAATAAACTTGAGACAACAATGGTTTGATTTTAATATCGTTATTTACCCTCTGTGTCTACTTATTCCTTTTCTTCAAAAAAATGGCCTCATGTGTAAGAAGTGTGGACGTATCATGGGAAAATAAAGAGTGTTCTAAAAAAAAAAAAGTCAAGAGAATGAATCGAGGATTTAAAAAAGACGTTATGCTTGACTTTTGTTTTTGAAGAAGCTAAAGATGGCTATCAAAGGGCCATTTATGAAGCATAGTTTATTCTTTGAGTGAAATGCAGTTAATTTGTAAGCTGCATAAATCCAAAAAGGATGTTTCTCTGAGTTCCGAAATTAACCAATACAAGCAAATCAGCTCACTCTTTCTCTCGCAAATATATAAAACTACTATTTACTTTTCCCTTTCTTTCTTTATTTACAACATGCTTTCAAGATCAATCCAACGCTCTTCTCGACTTCCCATCCTTCGTCTCACTAGACGATTTACTACATATCACACAGGTAGTGAAGGTGCAACTGCAAGTACTGGTGCTTTTGGTGAAAAGGAAAAGGCTGTTGAAAATCAATGGGCCCGTGCACACGTAGGTGTAACTTTTTATTGATAAGAATATTTACAAACTGTAAACCAGGATGCTGAAAAAATCAAGCTATTGCGTAAAGCATTAGAGAAACAAGAACAGGAAACAGCTGCACTCAAGGATAACCTCAATGAACTGGAGAAAAAGCACAAGATTAACAAATAATCTAGCTTTTATCTATTTTGCATAATTTTTTTTTATTATTTCTCGTTTTCATTTGTTAAATAAATCAATATCAATCATAGCCACGCCTTTATTGCCTTCTCTGTCACTTTATTAATACAAGACTGGTTTAGGATATCATAGATATATGTCTTGAGATGTCTTCACATCTTCTTTGAACATCCTTAAGGATCTCATTATCCTTGTCATCTGAGATAAAAATGGCTGACAAAGCCTTTGATACTAAAATGATCAACACATTCCACTCTATAAAAATAACAATCGACGCTTTTCTGCCATATCATAGTTGATGACAATAGTCACTTGCTCAATATCAAAACCTTTGGCCAAAAGCATCAGTAGTTACCACGATACGCTTTTCAAATTCCCTCATACGGGACTACCTTCTATAGGGTATAGGTTATAGATCCAATAAGACAGGGAGCATAGAAATGGCTTTTATTGTTACGACACGCAAATGGCTGATGGATGCACACCCTGAGTCCAGATGTAGGAACCCAGAATGACAAACATAAAGCATTGCCCAACAACAACAGAGGATACACCATAGATGTAACTGTTTACCAAAGGTAATGCGTTTAATTCAACCTATATAATTCAGGTAAATTTCTCTCTTTTATATATATATATATATATATATATATAAGCTAAACTTTGGGATTACCATAAATGTTGAAATAGTTGTCAAACATCCACAAAACCCATCTGCGAGTGCCTGTAGGACATAACATTTAGTTGGAGTCATGATGATTGCACCCGACTGGAGAAGAGACAGGACTGCTAATATGATTGTGCCTAATATGTTGGCAGTAAATGTGCCCACTAAAAAGAGCGAATACAAAGATGAATTGTAAAATGATAGCACCCATCTTAGAAGTGCACCGGCAGGAGCAAACACGCAGGCCAGTGCGAGTTCTTTTTGGCTCTTTCCAAAGATTGCAGCAAAAATTACACCAATCCAACAGAGAATACCAAAGGATATCACCAAATAATCTCTCATTGACAGATATTTTGATGTAAAGCCTTGAGGAGCAACTTTTACTTCTGATATATCTGTTCTCTTATACATCCTTCCTATGTGCTGACCGAATACTAGAGCTTGTTGGGACATGGCAAGTGTCACTAGGAACACAGATATTGCTGCCAGCACATTTTTCCCTCGGGTATGTGGGTTTGCATTGTAATTGGCAAACTCTTTAAAGATTCCTAATTGCCAAGAGGAGAACGTTGTGATAGATCCACAAAGGCCAGATGATAAGCCACCGTGAAGAGGATAATACCTTTTGATGTCAAATCTAATGTTTCTTGTCTATACTTTTATATTTACCATTGAAATAGTAAAGTCTTGTTTGCCATAACAACTCCCATAATAAAGCATCCAATCCACTGTGCATAAACAAGACTGAAAACAGGTGCTCCAGAATAAGTCTCTAAACGACTAAGCGCAATTCTTATGAGAACACCGACGATCGAGAAAGGTATAATAGTTGCTGCAATGACAAACTTATTCTCATTCACCACCAAGACTTTCTCCTCATTTGCCATTGCAAGACAGAAAGAAAAAGGCTCAAAAATTTCCCTCTGACTTTAAAAGTGCTTATGAGATAGAAAAGTCATTGTCAGTTCTTTCGATATGAAAAAGGGGAATAAGAATGGGTATCTTTTTTTTTGAACTAAAGACAAGATGATTCCTTCTTTTCTTTACTTTTTCTTTCTTCTTGTTTACTAAAAAGACATTACAAACAAGGTTACCTGAACTTGGACTGTGATACGATTTACTGGGCTTCAATTGATTTAAAAGTTTTGCCCTTTCTTTTTTCATTTTATATATTCTTTCAATGAACAAAACTTTAGAATTGTATAATATCAGAGAAGCTACTGAAGCAGATTTACCCCAAATATGCGAGATATTCAATGAACGTATCTCCAATTCCACTTGTATATTTGTATACAATACAGTTTCATTAGAAAATAGACTTGCTTGGTTTAATGACCTTAAATCAAAGGGTTATCCTATCATTGTTGCTGCAGAGAAAGAATCAGACAAGGCTGTTGCTTATGCTTGTTTTGGATCATTTAGACCACACCCTGCATACGTATTGTAAATATAAACAGCATATAAATGTACACTGTCTCATCTATATATTTTATTGATAGATCTACTGAAATTTCCTTGTACATTCATCAACAGCATCAACGAAAAGGTCTCGGCGGTCTCATGCTCAAGGAAATGCTACGAATTGCTAAAGATATGCAGTTTCATAGCATCATTGCAAGTATCACAGCTGACAATGAAGGCTCGATTGTGCTGTTTTCCAAGTTTGGATTTCGCCATTGTGGAGTTACACATCAAGTGGGGTATAAATTTGGCAAGTTTTTAGATGTTGTGTTTATGGAATACTTGACAGATGCGCCAATCATTTCACAAGAGATTCCATCCTTTAAGGCATTCCCATGGGGTGCCTATACTTTTAATGAAAGCTTATTCTAAATAAAGGCTTTAATCATTCATAGATAGGTAAGCAGTATCATCTACGACAATATAATATTTAGTCATAAAGAATGGGTTGCTGCTTTGCTAAGAAATAGCAACTTCTTCTTCAGCGTTCGACCGTGCGCTCTAGAATGTGTATCTTTCTTAAGCTTCTGCGCACAAGATTGTTCAAGGTCAGAAATATTGAGTGTTTGCAAAGGGGTAACAAAGGGCAATACATGTATATTCTTTAGAGTGAGTATCAGAGAAAGTATTATTGAGCTGTTGCTTCTAAGCAACACAATGTTACAGAGTACGCTTTTACTGCTTCATGTAACTGTTCCTGAGAGTTGCACAAAGCTGAATAAAAAAAGCCATGATAAGCATATTTCTACCATACATTCTCTCTCCAGAGTCATTCTAAAGGCAAAAGCATGTAATAGCTTCTGAAAAATAAGGGTAGATATGTCTTTATTACTGTATTTGGCATACATTAGACATTGATGACCATGCGTCTTTGATACTCTCTGCAATAAAATTAGACTTTTGTTCTTCACTCGGGATACTCATGATTTGTTTGAACCAGTTACAAGTGAATCGTTTACCGTTATTTCTTGCTTCACACATTCCCACAGCATAATAAAGCTCGCGAATATGTCTTTGAGTGTAGCTGCTATTACGCACATTCTGCGTTGATGTGAACACGACTGAAGGTTCAAAGCTTTTTGAAAGCTTATAAATCCTTCTGATCTCTGCTACAAACCCATCTATAACTTATATTAGAGAAACTCATCTATGCATAGACACAACTCACCATCACTTGCAGTAACAGCATCCATATTATCTTCCAAGTCATCACGAAATTCTTCATCAACATGCGTAAATACAATGATAACAAAGTTCCAAAAGTCCTTTCCAAGCAGTTGATGGAATAAAACAAGCATGTTTTGAGTATATGCGTCTAATCTAACTCCAAAGGAATTAATATCGAATCACCAAATAGCTTCTTTTTCTTTAACCTTATATCATTGATGTTGAATACCAAAAAGAATGCACTTACGCCATATTGAAGTGATTTGAAATATTTAATCATTTCTTGTATGCTTTGGCGGTCGTGAACGCTAGAGTCTATGAGTCCAGGAGTATCAATCAAGTGACAATATTGTAAAGAAGGGGCAAACTTCCATTCTTTTGTGATCCCGTTAACGTGTTGGGTAGTCAGCTACAAGTAGGGATAAGCTTATTTGTATCGTTTTTATTTTATTACTTACTTCTACACCATTTCCAGTTTCAAATGTATATTCACCAGTAATTGCGTTTAATAAGCTTGACTTTCCAGTTCCAACCGCGCCAAGAGCTGAGACAACGAAGGTATTCTTTTCTTCTCCTGATATCATAACTGTTAAGAAATAAATAAAAAAAAGAGGGCTTGGGTGAGATCTAACGAGAAAAAGAACCAAGAAAGTGGCTGACAGTAGATCCATGATTCTGTGTGGTACAAGAAGCCATTTCCTTACTAATGCAGTAATCGATCAACGCTCATTGAGAGTACGGTCACTCTATTCTCAATTTGAAAAGAAAAATGCTCAATTATATACCTAGATTTTGTGATGACATGTGACAAGAGTTTGAGTAGTAAAGATTAACAACTTTGATGTTTCCTTTTGTCGTTATTTCTTGGAATATTGTGTACCACAAATTGAAAGCTCATTCAGAATTCAAGAAGCCACATCTATCCAAAATGTTTGGACAAGGATGTGTTTACGTCCCCAACAGCCTGTAAGCTATTTCTTGGCTCTTTTTAAACAATCATCTGTATTTGCTGAAAATACAGACTATTGTTTTCCGTGTCAGCCTTTACAAAAAAGAAATATGGCTGAATTTGAGATTAACATACGGTTTTCTTTAGCTACGTCTCTACTTTAAGAATGATTAATATAAAGAGCCACTTTTACTCAGAACCGACCTTGTTTATAAAAATACAATGCGCACCTTAATCTGGATAAAGGGATGACCTATGGATGTGGCGTCAAAAAGTGGACATGGCCAACTATTTTGCTTTAAATCAAGAAATAAATCAACTTTTACAGAGCATCGCGTTCCCAACCACTGTGCAAAGTGAAACATAATCTATTCATTTCCCTGAAAAGCGATAAAACGACACGAGGCTTCGATCCTGTTCAAGGATGTACTCATCAATACACACAGATAAATTCTTAAAAACACACCCATTCAAGTCTTTGAAAGAAACATAAAATAAGAGGATAAATGGCATAAACTCATTGTTCTTCCCTTTTTGAACAATAATAGGATGATCTAATTGTCACACTTTTATTTATGCCTTGTCAATAAGAAATTTCACCGTTACCTTTGTCACCGTACACAAAAAGTGTCATTAATGCATTCCTAAAATGAAAGTGTTGCACAAGTAAGGCTGACATTGCTATGGTTTCACCTTAAAAGGGGGAGTAATCTGTGACGAGATTATATATGTAAAGAAGTAGTGCATAAAGCATGATATTGCTTTTGTTGCTCTCTGACACTTACTTGATTAACTGTGACAACTATTAACCATCAGGCACACTCTAATAGAGCAAAAAATATGCCGGGACATAGGCTCTTTCGACTCGAACATCACATCTATGTACGGACTCCTCTTTCTTTTTACAGCAAAATAGCAGAACTTTTCTTTTCTTTCTCCATACAATTCTTGAAAACAAAATTAGAATGTAATAATAATAATAATAATAATAATAATAATAATAATAATAATAAATATTACTACTCGAATCCCAACCAGCTGTTCCATCTGTGGCATGCGTTTGGAAAGCAACTCTGCTTACCGCATCTGCTAGACATGGAGAGAGCGAGTGGCAGAATCACAACACAGACGTTGTGCCGAAGAGCAATAAGAAGAAGCTAGAGTCGCTACTAGACCGCCAAGAAGGATAGTCGAGTCTGCTGACGCTGAAAATAGAGTAAAAGGTAGACCCTGCTGAGCATGTCTCCGCTGCCTACATTTCTCAGTTACACCTTTTATGACCATTAGACCTTGAACGAAGGAAATAAGGAATATCAACATTGTTATGATCTGCGCTAAATAGAAGAAAGGCATCTTCATTGAGGAACCTAAGCTGGGAATCATGTTGCGAACAGAGACTAGTCCTGTACAGCTTTTGCCTGACCTACCTGAGTATTTGAAGGACCTTTTTGTTCGGACGGAAACCCAAGTAAGGCAATTTAGGCACAGCCTTCGTCAGTACAACGTTGCCTTTGCCTTTATGTCTTTAGGATGCGACATTATCTCAGCTGAGGAGCGTAATGCCAACAGTAATTTTTCTCTGCGAAGGCCATTCGAAAACAAAATACTTAAGCCAGTTACACTCAAAGCTTATCTGTATCTTCAGAATCTTATATCCCAATGCTTAAAGAAATACTTGAACGACTGATGGTTGAAAACCAAGAATATCAAGAAACACAACCACAAGATCAGCAAGAAAACCAAGTATATGGCACGACTATATTCTTTTTTCCCTATACCATTGTTGAAATGGCGATTCGTAACCATAAGCCCAAATGCACTCTCATCCTTTACTGATAAGCCTATGCAAAGCAGCCATGAAGCTAAGCTTATTATGTTCAATACTGTCTCCCCAAGTTTAAAGATAAATAGGTATTCATTGATGAACTACATGCACATGCATATATCCATGGGTTAATAGTAACTCACAATGAATATAGCTTTGAAGATTTAAGGAATCTAGCAACAAAAAACAAGACAGCATTTGCTAAACTTCCATAGCACCCCTTGGTGGATGTGGATTGCTTTGGCAACATGACATGATTGCCTGGAAGAACATATTCAAGATCGTCAATAGCATTCTTTGTGGATGTGATAGACCACATGGATTTCGTCATCGTATCGAAAACACAGTTCTCTTCGTGTAGTTTCGATATTTACTACTAGTAAAAACCAATTGTACAGAAATTATGATAACAAATTAGACTGCAGCCATGAACAAGTGATACATTTACACTTATCAGTTAACGTGATACTAATTGAAATTCTCATACAAATATCGGACTGTATTTGTCTAATTCAAAAGACACAGGACCTATCTTTAGCTTTAGCTTTTTCTTTTTCTTTTTCACTGCAGGATGGCAATGCCAAGTTGAGGGGAGGTATGCAGATAGTGTTATTTTAATTCGAATGTCCAACAGTTTCGATCATATTTGATCATCTTAAAATAGATACACAATTCATAGTGATCACCTTATCTGCTACAGATGATTTCTATTGTGTCCAGTTCTGAGGTTCAAATTATTACCCCACTACCATGAATATATTCTGCTATGCCGAGGCAGCATCATTTCATTGCTAGGTCAGGTTGGTAACCACATAAACCCTTGTCCATGGCTAATAATGGTGTGTTTTTCTTTTATTTCTTTTTTTTTTTTTCATGGCTTGGTTTGTATCCCATATTGTACAAGGAGATGTATCCCTTTTGATTTAATTGACGTAATTCGTTAGTAAAGTAAAACAGGTTGTTCTTTTTTTTTTTTAAGAAAAAGACAATAATAGTAATACATATTTTTGCATGAACAATGCATAAAGTTAAGAAGGTAACCGCGTATCGTTCATTAAAAATAACTAAAAAGTTTAAAAAAAAAGAGCACCTTGAGGTTCACATCTTTTGGTGTAGCGCATCTAAAGTTAATGACGATATTTTAAGCCATTTGAGTCATTCATTCTTTCTTTCATTCTCTTTCTCTTTCTCTTTTATCTTGTATGAAAAAAGACTGCCTCTTTAGTACTGATCAAAATAACGATCTAGAAGAACTTCCAGTTAATGGACATATATTCGAAGGACACTTGTACCTCAAGAGACATGATGGAAAATGGACGTGGAAATTATTTCGGTTTGATGGTTCATCCTTAATATGTCTATCAACAAAAAAGATCAAAATACAACCCAATGTCATATTAGGATCTCATCAAAATAACTCTGCAACATCACTTTTATTAGCGACTCCAAAAGATAAATCATCAAGATTGCTGACAGTTAACGATTTATGCAAGGAACCCAGCTATTATCAGTTACCTAAATGGACGCTCAATGTTTGTGACATTTCATCCATTGCCATTTTAAAAAAGAGTAGCTACAAACACGCTTTCTTTAAAAGTAAATCAAACAGCTTTTGTATAAGATCATCTGACGGCCAATGCTATGTGATGAAGGCACGAACATTAGATGAGCTAGAACGATGGGTGTTTGTACTATCTAAAATGTGGAAATTATCTCAACTTTTACCGCCATCGCCATCATCATCGTCATGCAACTCTCCTTTAAGGAAAGCCTCTGTACCACCACAAGGAGCATTCAATCATCGTACAGTCATTATACCCCCAGCTACTACCACCCCATCCAACACTACACAATGTAAATCAGTCCGAAAAGTTTTTCTTACTGCAGAAAAGATTTCTTTCATAGAAAATTGGTTAAGCTCCGTGAATGAACAAGTATACCAACCTGACGATTGTGAGAATAAACTGCAAAAGAACAAGTCGTTTACACAAAAGCATCTCAGTTGTATAGAGGAAATGCCTAACCCAAATAAATTACCCTTCAACTTTTTTCAAGATGCGAATACAGTGTATACTGATGAATCAGAGACACATAGTAAGAAATATACATACTCCTCATTGAAATACCATGGTAGTACTCGTGCATGTCATGTTAAATTGATCAAGAGCGATTCAACCCCTTCAATACCTTCCAAAACGCGTATAGTACATTCACTACCAACAGTATTTATGCATTCTCCTCTAGAGCTCTTAAAATCTGCAGCAAGCTTCGAACACCACGTCAAGAATGATGGAAGTAAACATCTGACTGAAATGCTTGGAAACATAAGACTAAACCAATAATAAATAATATCCTTTTTTGTTTTGTTTTATTAAGCCTCTCTTTTACTCTCTATGAATAAGCACAAAGAAACCGAGCACGCCCAAGACAGCATATTTCATCCATGCATAGTCGTTCATCATGATCGTCACCATGCCAACATAAGGCAAGAAGCTATTTTTAATCTTAGTATCTTTGATAAACAACTTGTGTTATTACACGTACCCCTTTACTTTTCCAACAAGATGCTCTTTATTAATCCACATTTGTCCTCTGTCATACAGCACACGGTCGTCTCTCGCGTTATTATCTCCTTTTGTCAAGAGATATTCTTTTCCGGTTTCGCTATTCAATTTGATGATATGAATACAGATCATTGTTAAATAATTAATATTATTTTTACTCTTGATGAATCTTTAAAACTCTGTGAACAATAGGGATATCACGCCCGGGTAACTTGAAAACACATATATCATTGATGGCTACATTGTCATTTCTTGGTAACGTAAGGAATAATAAATCACCGCGATGAAATGCAGGTTCCATACTTCCACTATAGTATACACAAGTTAGTTGGTATCTCCTTATAGACTATACATATATCTCAAGTAACCTCAAGACGACAACAATAGGACTCTCGGTATTTGTTACAAGACCTAATCCTTTCCAGACCATAAGAGCAGTTGCTCCGATGGTCAAAATGTTGAGTATCTGTAATGCGATCTAATCATAAACTGTGTAAAAATAGGTGTAGTTCGCGCTTTTTATTGGCATATTAACCTGACGCATATTCATTCTACGAAGTTCGCCAAACATTGCTTTTATTTATTTGAAAAAAAGGGTCGAATAGCATCTTGACACTCTAATATTTTATTTAAGGCCCAATTAAATGATTGTCCGCCAGCTGTATAAACTTTAATTTGAGGAGAAACCAGGCGTCATGATATATATAGCATTCTTTCAAGCGGAAAAAGTCAACCGTTACTTTTTCAAGGCTATCTCTCTCTCTCTCTTTCTTTTCAACTTTGCTGACAAGAAAAGCTAAACCCTCCAATACAGTGGCTCCACCGTCAATTGGACGATTTTTTGAAAACGATGGGCCATATTTTAGAGGTTAGTCTGACTCAAAACAGAAGGCTTTTTATTCAGGACAATTTACTACTATAGAAGGCAAGACTACGAATGTACTCCTCACTAACCTCAGTAATTCTTGATCCGAATATTTTTTACATAGTTGAGGTTAGGAAGATAGAAGGAGAGATATCATTGTTAAGGTCGTGTAGAACGTTGATGATTTGATTTGAAGCTAAGCTTGGTTGTCTTTGGTTATGCCTGATTTCATTGTTTGTACATCGTACGCAAAAACGGTTATACATATTGACTACTTGCTTACAAGTATCCAATTGGGAAAGAAATAGACAAAGCATTTCGATAGATATAGGCACTTCAATACGATCCAAATGTATGAAAGGATAAAATGCTTCTGTTTTTAAAACGCACAACATGGGTTTCTATTGTAGTCGAAGTTGAAAAGCTCTTCCCAAATTCCTTCTTTCCACACTGGATCTTTATTTATTGAATGTACCTTTTTTAATAACCATTTCAAGGAAAAGATAAATTAGCTCAATCCTATAGTTTATTATACAATTATCATATATTATTTTGCAAAAGTGATTATTGAAGCTTTATGATGCTGTCTGGGACATTGTAGTTTTCAATGTATGCTCTTTTAAGAAGATGATAAAAAGTATAGGATGATATAGATACATGAACTGTTGGTAATTAGTAAGCTTTCTGTCATTTTCTGTAATAGAATACATGAAGATTACCTATTTGATGAGACACAGTCGGCAATAAAGAGAATCTTTTGACATCCTGCAGGGCATAGTTATCGATGTCTGTTAAAAAAAACTTGAGCTATCTTAGATATATCTCTGAGTGGGTCGAAGCGGTATCTGTATCAGCTAGTTTTTTCTTTCATGGGATAGAAGTACTCAAAGTACTTGTTGTATTGATATCTTACACAAGTACAAAAAGATTTCATTAGGCCACATCAGTTTCACTCTTGATAGAGTGCTTATCATTATGTATAAAAGTCAATAACTTGTTGGTTATTGCCAAAATATTCCTGTTGTTCTGCTTCAGATAAAGGCGTGTAATCAACAGTATGCTTCATTAATCGTTCTAAGATATTGCTATTGGTTCTGTTACTATAGATTGTATGTGCTTGTTGTATTTAAGTTTAAAGTTGGTATCAGTCAAAGTAGAATGTACGATGAGACTGCGTGTATCTTTATTCGAAATAAAGGAAAGAGAAAAGAAATGATAGCATAATCTATATTTTTATATGAAGAGGTTACGGTATTTAAACTGAGTTGACTGCACTAGATTTAGATGTAACAGATCTTATTATATTTAATCACTGAATAGTAGAGTAGATACTACAGTGCTTACCTCTCTTTAAATTGAACATTGCTATAGTGCAAGTCACAGTATCAATTAATAATTCAAAAGAAATAAGGCTTGATTATGCAAATGCAGGATATTTTTTTATAGTGCGCGCATTACAGTTGCAAATGCATATTAAAGAAGCGATATATCCTCTATTGTTGATCTTATTCTTTTCATACATTGTAGCCAAAACTATTTCAGTAAAAGTAACCAACTTGTTTTCCTTTTTTAAATCAAACTAATCTCTAATTGACTGTGACTAAGTAATCATGATTGTTATTTGATGCTCCGATGATTTATGCAGTTAAAAAAAAATACTTACCTTATTTTTTCTCTAAACTGTATTCCTAATGGCTACTCCAATTCCTGATTCTGTTGCACTTTCTGGAATCCCACTTGTAAATTATATGAGTGAACAGAAAAGTGAGTGCTCATTTAAAAATAATGTATAGTTATTTATTGTTAAAAAGGTGTCAGTTTGGCATATGTAAAGTACTTCTCAAAGAAAAAAGATGCTGTTAGTGCTTCGTTTAAAGCACTCAACTCAAAAGGGTTTATAATAACTTATAAAACATCTGATAACTCAGAACATGAAGCTTTTATTGAATACAATGCTCCAGTGACTAAAATAGAGGATGTCCCACCCATTCTGGAATCCATGGCAAAAGAAGCAGAAACTGCACTAGGAATGGTATTAACTTGACTTTTTGAAAAGAAAAAAGAAAAAACTGATCAAGTGAATTGAATAGCCTGTGACAATGGCAAGTTTACCACCCTTGGAAGCAATCCAAGAAGCAGCCAAACAAAGTCCTCCGAGTACCTCCCATGAGACTCATAAATCAAAAGGTGGAAGAAGAATAAGGACAAACGATGTATCACTCGCACCAGTTGAAGAAGATGCATTCTACTCTGTAGATTTTCATTGGCAGATGCTGATTACTCTTGGCCTTGGAGCAAATGCATTACTAGCCTATGCTTCAGATGAATTCTTGCTGAATAATTTCCCTCTGTTTATGTACAAGTTGCGTGAATTTTTGACAGCTTCATTGATTAAAAAGATTTTCCAAGGGGCAATCATATGCCATCTTGCAGAAGGCTTATTTACCCTAGGCATCTGTTTGATCAGAGGATGGTATAGTCCATACAACACACTTCGATGGACAATTAGCTCATTTGCGTTTGGTTTTGCATCCTTATCAAAACTTTTTGCTCACGGAGAAAAGATGATTAACTACAAGAGGCGTGCCAAAGATGAATAAAATGTTGATTTTATTTGACAATATTTTCTATAAAAAATAGTTTACGCATCTTTGGATGGTTTAGCCTTTAGCATTTCAGCAAGAGTTGTAGCATAAACGTTATGAGGGATGGACCTCCCAGCGATCCAGGACCCAACTGCTATCAAGGGCCCCAAAACGTGAGTTTGCATAACTGCTTCTTTCTATAAAACAGTCAGTTTTTAAGCTCATCTCTCACAGGCTCTATAGATTACCTTTCCAAGGATAACCTTAATTAAGGCAAGGTCTTTACTTTTGTAAGGCTCCAATGAGTCATAAGATGCACCATTGATCAACTTTCTGATATTTGTTAGAGCAGCGAGACCTTGCATCCAAGCATAATGCCCTGTTTTAACATCTGTGTGGTCAATGACATCTCCGGCTGCAAATATATTTGGATATCTTTCGTCTAGAATTTGCATTGTAGGCTTTACTTTGATAAATCCATTGTCCTTGTTGATTGTGTCTGGAGACAGAGCCTTCATGAGCTCACTGTTGGGTGTCATACCGATGCACATAATCTGTTTAGAAGAATAGTGAGATTTCACGCTATGTAAATACGACAAGACTTACAGCCAAATCACCATGGATAGTATTGCCTCCTTTTGTTTGAATTTCAATAGGTTTTACTTCCAACGGGAACCCATTAGGAGGCAAGATCACACGATCACCAAGTACCTGCTTTATACCCGCCTTTTTCAAGATGTTATAAATCATTACATCGACGCTAACTTTGTATCTTGGTAAATATCGGTTACGGGAATGTACGAGGGTAACATGCTTCTCTGGATAGTGCTCTTTAATTTCAGCTGCCAGCTCTATTTTCAAATAAGTACATGGAAAAAGTTCTTTTTTTTTATACCTAAGCCTACTGCGCCAGCACCAATAATCACAGGCTTTTTACTTTCTTGAATCAGCTTTTGATAACGTTTCAAGGCATCAATACCAGCTTCTTTTGTGACAATATCATTGAAGCGACCAGGTGCGGGGATTTTCGTACCAGCAGTGTAGACTAAGTATTCATATTCCACCTTTTCACCGAAACCCGGAACTTTGCGGTCAAGCTCGACATAACCTTTGTGAATAGCAGTAGCTCTAGCATTAATGACTTTGCCAATAGTATCATCTCCATTAAACAGGTTATCATAGGGAATAAACAGCTCATCCTCGAATCCAGAAAGAACTGATGCGCGAGGGAAAGCAAAGACGTGGTTGTAATGTGTTTTTTCTTCAATTAAAACAAGTCGATAACCCTCTATATGGTCTTCTAGCCAGGAAAGACTAGGACCCATGGCTGTCGATTGCTTCAATGATTACTACATATCAAAAGATAATTTACACTTTTCCTTTACCTGCACTAGAAGCACCAATAAACACAATATTCTTAATCTCGGTGATGTTTGAAGCTACCATGATTATAAAAAGAGGAAAAGGAAGGAAGTGGCTAGTTTATTAAAAGTGTTACAAGAGATGTTTGAGAAAGATCTGAATCGGGAGAAAAAAAATCAGATAATTATAGAGATCCGATGCGGGAGAAAAAGTAAAATCTGATAATGAAATCAATTATCCAACAAAAATCTCAAATTTCCGGAAGACATGACAGCCACATTTTTAAACCTTATTGACTTTATATACTTGACTTTTAGGCTTTGAAGTGTCCTGAATGTTTGTTCATATCTCGATAGTAAACTATTCGTTTCATTAGTTTAAACGTATAGTTCTTTATAAAAATCTTCACTAGAATGTCGAATAATGCAAGCAATATTCGTTGTACGTCCTAATATTCATTCAATAGATGAAAAAAGATCATAGCTATTACCGAAAAAAAACGTGCATCCCTGGCCACGATTGATAGTGGACAGGAAAAATAAAGAAAGGTACCATAAAAGGCTGCTACATAATCTACTCTGCTGTTCATTTTATTTAAAGGGAAATGCCCTGATTATTTTTTTAAAGCGTCGTCAAATGAAATGATTTTTATAAAGTTACCATAATCACAGGCAAAACCATATCCACCTGTAGTAACTATATTTTGCACAGTAGTAAATGGCAGCAAATCAGATGCATCCTCCTCTTCAAAGCTACGACCCTGTAGAAATGCATTTTCACGATTCAATGATGTCTCTTTGGGACGAATATGAAACAATCTCTTCCATAGTGCAGTAGTATGATGTTGCCTAAAAGTGGTTTGGTCTTCTCTATCAAGATCATAACTGACTGAAGGAATGCACAATTGGTTGGATGCAGCCACAGGTGTGTGGTAATACTGTAATGGTATAAACCAAGCGTACCATCTATTTTGTACGCGTCGGACGCCAGACAGAACGTTATTTTTACAAAACACTAGGTTTTTCCCACCCAATTGTGCCAGCAGACCAAGATAATGAACCTGATGTTCTTTTATGCTGCATTCTTTTTCGCTGTTTAAAGAAACGGACGATGGTTCGGGAATAGGGTATCCAACATGCCTACGAGAAGGCGGTCGAGAAGAACCTGGAACCGCATCATCTGGTTTTTGATCGTCAATGTCTAAACGCCAGATATGCACTGTACCGTCTAGTGAACTTGAGGCGACCATAAATACAAAGGGTGTGTTGGAATGAATTGAGGTAGGGTATTCTATATCTTTAAAACTCTCTACAGCTACTTGAGTGATATGGCCATTGTGGTCAGCTATAAATGATTCATTTTCTTCTTGTGTCTCGTTTCGTCCAATTAGGAACGAAGCATGCTCCGAAACGCTCGTTCTTCGAGACGCTATATGATCACTGCCTTGTGACAATGTAAACAATGCATCCCCCGTATCCATATTCCACACTTTTACACTACCATCACTTGCTCCTGACACCAAAATGCTAAATGAGCTGTAACTTGATTTGGCTGCTGCTATACTAGTGGCTGCATGATGATTGTCTCGATGGGTTATTACATATCGACAAGTCCAGTCAAACCGCGTTGAGTTGGAATCCTTGGATTTCATTCTCTCCCAACACTTTATCTGCCCATCGCTTGAGCCCGTAAAGAAGTATTGTTGACCATCTTTTATAAAGAGATGTGTAGCATGGATAGCCTTGGTATGATTTGTATTAGTTGAACTTATCATCTTACCATCAGAAACACTCCATTCGCAAAGAGTGCCGTCCCTATGCAGTACAATCAGAGAGTGATGCTTTGTGATACCGTCCTGGTCGATATCTTCATCTTGAAGAAAGTCAATGTATATTACACGCTTTGGAGTAACTGCTGAGTGATATAAGTCAGCTTTGTCAATTTCCTTTGGTTTGCTGTCCACTGTTAGTTCAAATAAAAGATAGAGCGTTTTAACCTCCCACAAGCGTACGGTTCCATCGCCATACCCTGCTGCAACCCATCGATGCTCGTCATCCACCTTGACACACATAGCAAGCGGGACCTGCCTTCTTTCGATAAAGTTCTTTTTGGGATATCGATGGCTGGCCGCCATCACATCCGTTCCATGCAGATGGTAATACTCTGAATTAATTTGCTCTGCGACCCAATGATCTCCATTAAGCTTGATCATCTTGTCTAGTCTTGCCATCCATGTCTTTCGTTTGATGTCCCACAGATTGAGTTGCCCATCTTGTCCAGCGGATACAACCAACCGAGCAGTTGCAGAAAGAGAGTGCACGTCAGCCGTATGGCGGCCTTTGAGTGTCTTTACTGATATGTTTCGTAAACAGTTATCGATTTGCAGTTTACTGAATTGACGTTGCCAGGATATCGCGCCTGTATGTACCCCGTCTTCATTATAGTGTTCTTGGGTCATGGCCACTCTACGGATGAGCGAATCCTCTGCTGCGGTATTTACAGAGACAATTCCGGTCCTGACGATAACCCGCACAATGTAGGTGCATACGCGAATAAATGCCTGTTGAAGGACCGGAAGTAATTTCTTTTCACGCAAGGAAGGCGACATCCAGGTAACGATTGATACAAGCATGAGCGATAGGACAAGGCTAGGTAAATTCACACCAGCAATGTATAGTAAAAGGGGTTGGAACGGATCAAGGTATTCGCTCTGGTGGACAACTGTCATGATAGATTGGAGCATCAATGGGTATTTTTTCGTATAATACTTGCTGATTTGAAGATATCTTTGCTCAATGAAAGAAGAATCGTTTGTTCCAAGGAAAATGATATCCGGTGGAGTGATCAAGAGCTGCTGGTTTTGATGCAAAGGGTCGATGCTCTTCCAGAATAGATTAGACATGGTCATGGTATCTCTATCGGGTATCATCATCTGTTTACTGAGAATTTGATATGTGTCGTTCATGTTGGGTTGTAAAATGTAGAGAATGAGAATGACGAGGCACAACTATAAACATCGTTTAAAAGTTCGGCCATTGTAATCGCGTTTTCTATATAGTTTTACCAAGAATGCATTCACAGCTCTTCTTGATCTAAACTTCATGCCGTAATTGTCCTCTGTATACGTTGCAATTGCTTCACCTTGCTGATTTACCTTGCTTTCATGATTACCTAGATCCGTAAGCTATAACAATTGTTCATATTGGGCATACTTTTATTTGGAGTGTGTATTTTTATAACCTACTTCTGCTCTCCTTGTATCAATCGAAAGTACGGCGAGAAACATGCTAAGACTTAAAACATAGGCCATAATCAAGGTAAATGCAGAGAAAAGACAAAACAGACTAACGTTGAACGAATCCATTTGGGATCCAATAAAGACTACAAACAGTTCTCCAAGAAGTGTGCTGGTCATGGATACACCCACTTTCTGTAACCCTATCGGAAAGTTAATTACAATAGCTATATTGTGCAAATTTGGCTTACCTTTGCCTATTCTCTCCTGTCGATTCAAATCGTCCTTGATGGAAATGACTGAGCCTGTTAATATCATTGTATGTTCAAGTACTGATGTGGCAGATATGAGCATGTGTAAAAACCAAAGACTGCTGTCGATGTTGATATTTAAGAAGTAAAAGATGCCTCTGGTAGATGTGTAGCAGGCAAATGTCAGAAAAATAGCCGTTACTGCTAGTCCAGGTTTTGATTTAATAATGCTGACTTTTCCAAATTGATTTATTATCATTATATATATGCCAATAGCCAGCAAGGCAATCACAGGGAGCGCAGAGTATGGGATCATACATGACATCCACTATACAACATGTTACTATTGGTCAAGTATTTGAAACAAGGACTTACCTTGTATTGTACAACAAAATTTGGAAGGTTAAGGCCACGTTGTATAAGTGAGCTGGATTGATTTGCTTGCTGTAGGACTGAATGTAACAATTGATTCCAAATGTCTAATGTATGTTGCGTATCTTTCAAGATAAAAGTCAGAATCACTGAATCAAAACTCGATAAGTGTCCTCTAGAATCAAAGGCTGCGTTTCCAAGAACTGAGAGTGGATGAAAGGATAATCCAGTGTAAGGAGATATCTTTTTTGCGCCAAGAGTATATGAAGCAGTTTGTTCTTCAAAGGGAGAATGAAATAGACAATGTTTGCTTGGATACGCTGTTGCACAAATATCCTGTAAACTGTAGGTCACTTTGTTTACCACTGCTGTAAAATCATTTAAATGGTTGTACAACGATTTAGAGTCAGTAAAGAGTTGTGTCTGGTTTTGATGATATATTCTAATTTGTTTTACGATAAAGCTGCGCTGCACCTTGAGCGAATAGCTATCTGTTGTATAAATGTGTGGCGAGAACAGCCAAAGGTGTCCATCTACAAACACTCGTGGTGGAAAGGGGTGAATGACTGGATAAGACAGTAAGAATATACAAAAGAGTGACGAAAGTAGTATTGTCCAAGAGTAAGAGGCGCATTTTACACCCCAAGGGCAAAAGTATGTCTTGGATAGATAGTGTTGAAAAGTTCGAAGGGCCAATAAAGGCATGAATATAGAGGTTTATTGCTGTGTAATAATAGAAAGAAGAAAGAAAAAAAAAGGGATATCTAATAATAATGACGTTTAGTTAATTTTTTGCGAGTGAAACACAATTGACAAAAAATATTAAAGACAAGGGGGTTGTAATTGTAGTTGATAATATGTACAGTATAGTATCTTAGTTTCTTGTTCTTCCTGGTGTTGCTACAACTGATTCATATCCAGGCAATGTCCCAGAAAAACTATATAGTCTATTCGACCTAATGGCTGTTGTATAAGAAGGTACTCTAGACAGATCAATACCTTCCCATGGATCGGTCATTTGAGTGCTTGTTGGAGTCGAAGGACGAGTGCTGGATTCTTCATCTTCAGTGTCTGAAGAGCTAAGCGTGCTATTGGCTACCGTAGCAGCAGCATTCGGTGCATAAATTGCAATAGATGGTGGTAAATCCCCTCTTGCGATAAGATTAGCGACTTGCTGTGGATCATATGGTGCTGACCTCCAGGCATCCTCATAGGAAGGTAAGGCGTTCTCGTCTTCTGGAGAAACTTCTGCGATAACGATTGGAATGGCTGCTCTAAGTTCTATATTGTATATATATATATATATATTAGTGTCTTTATCTATGTCTGTGGCAAAGTTCATGTACCTGATATATGGCCATCTGCATTTTCTAGTGATACTGTAAATTTCAACTTGTGCTTAATCTTTAAAAGATCACAAATTGAATCCGTCTGTATTTGATGTGATTGAACGCTGGGCACTGGTAATAGCTCTGTCTTTGTCCATGCATCTGGTCCTGATGAAAAGCTCTCGTCTCTCAAATGTTTAACTACTTTTCCTTCCATCTTTGAATGATCAGCACATGTTAGTGTGATATATTCCTTTAATACGCAAGAGACAGATCGAACTAGTAAATCAGGTGCAATAGGCAATAAAGCAAATGTAATTGGTATAGTACTTCCCATGGTGAATACTTTGCTTGGTACGCTGATATCATAGCTCAATTTATCTACCCAGGTATTGGAGATCACCATAGGCTGTGTCAATTCGAGGGAGGAAGAGAGGAGCATACGAGTGACGCGTATTGATTTTCGATCTGTATAGTTCATAGAGAAAGTAGGTCGCTCGACAACTGCCTTTAGACGATAGTATACTTGACCTAATTCATGATCTACGGTCTCCGGTAGATCACCGGGTAAAGGAATTTCAAAGTCCCTGTCAATGTTGTTATTTTTTTTTATAATGCGCCAATATGCAAATGGAAACTTACCATTTATAATGTCCTTCGGGTAAATGATACGTTTTACGTTTAAGCGGTAAGAAACTCCATTCATGCTTGATGATCGTCTTTTCGTCTTTATAATGTTTTTGATGGGATCCAAGTCCTTTTTTTTTTACAATAAGAAAAAGAGTATATAAATAATCTTTTAATTGTTTAAACCTTCAGTCCAGTTGACTTTTGCTTTCCCAATAAACTTTAAGGAAACAGACTTGACCTTGGTTGTTTCTTGACAGTTTAATATAACTGAGCCCCTTAATATGACACCAGCTGATTCTTCTACACTGCCATGTAGAATTATGTGATCTGTTTCCAAGGTGATGTGAAAGTCGGGATTATGTACAAGTTGCATCGGGCTTATTATAAAAAGAAAGAATATTAAAAAAAAAGTTTTTTTTTTTTTTTTCTTTTTTAAGGCGTGAACAATACAAATTTCATTGGACAAAGTTACCTTAAATGAATGGTATTTACAGTTGAATGAAAAGGTATAAACTTTATAAAGTCAGGTGAAGATGAAAGGATGTGCATGATAATAAGTAAAGAAAAGAGAGAGAAAGATACACTGTTTGTTTTTTATACACATGTGCTTTTAAAGAGTCTAGAAAATCAAATGGATAAACTAAATGATTTTTAATTTCGTGATCTCCGGGTTGACTAAGCAGATGTTATTTTGAGGGATAAATTATTTCCCTTACCTGTTTTTTCCTCCCCCCCTTTCCATTAGATCTGACTCAATAGTTGATGTTTATGCATAGAAAATGACATTTATGAGAAAAGTCGGTAGTAAATGTTTATTTACAAAATGAAATCAATGTATGCATATCTGCAACTTTATTTCTTGCGAGGCTTCCATTCATCATCTTTCATTGCATGAAGCATAATCCTGTTGACTAACCCTTCAGTAGGATAAAGCTTATAACCCTATATTATCCACACTTTAATTCTAATCCCTATCCTTTATCTTGTTATACATTACCTTTGTCCAATCATAACTTATGCCATATGCAAAAATAGTTCCGTTTCTATTATATGCACCACATGCGATCGTGTTGTTTTGCCTTGGTAATGAGCTTAATCTCTGCTTACTGTCCTTGTCCCAGAAAGTGACTGTTCCATCTGCACCTGTAGTAGCAAAGGTACCTGATACTGGATGAAATGCTATCGAATTGACTGAATATACATTCTTTGTTTCATCACGGTGGCATTTGAATGAAAAGTTTTTACTATATATACAGGTTTAATCACATGAACTTGTCCAAGATGAAACACTTACGCGCTCTCAGCCTCATCAATGTATTGAATACCTAAACGACCCTCAATTGAACCAATTGCATACCCTTTGCCATCAATAAAACATGACACAGCGCGTGATTGCCATTTAAGAGGTGATATTGTCTTTTTGTATATAGTCGTTGGGTTACTCAGGTTGAATACAAGCACATGTCTATCAGCTGTAGCTGCAACTAATAACCCGTTCTTGGTATCCATCGAATAAAGTCGTTCTGGTAGTTGTACTGTGCCAACAGGCGTAGGTGACCGCGTATCCCAGTACTTGATCGTCTTGTCCCAACTTCCAGTCGCTAGTATATTGGGCTGTCCATCTAAAAACTTGACAGCTTTGATCGGTTCATCATGGGCAGCTACTTGAGTACTTTGTCCAGTCACTATATTGTACATTCGAGCTGCCTTATCTGTTCCACCAGAAACAACTGCTGTTCCGTCCTGATGGATGATTAATTTCTTTTATATATAATCAAAGCAATCAGTTCTTACTTTACTCCAATCCACACACAATACGGGTCCTTCATGGTTGTAGGACGCTTTTGGTACAGTATTTCCTGTGGGCTGTACTTCATACAGTCTAACCTTTAATATGAGGTGAGTCGATGTGAAATGCTAATTCTATCTAGTGATGCCTACAGCACTATCCCAAGAAGCTGCTGCTAAAATATCCGCTTGGGGTGAGAAAGCGAGTGAAGATATGCTGTCAGTTGGTGGAGAAACAACTTCGAAATCAGGTGCCTGCATCTATCAATAAAATAATCTAGGTTAAAAAAAAAAAAAAAAAAAGGCAAGTTAGGCTGTGTGTGTGACAGCAGTCATTGATCCTGTTCTGTCAGCCTGTTCAGTACCAGTTGTTCATTGGCGTATTAAACTGATAAAACAATGAATGTTTCTTTTTCTTCTTCTTCTTCTGTTCAGTTAACTTTGCTGTTGCATTTTGAACAGGAGACGTGGTCAAGCCTATAATCACTGATGATTATACCAAGGGTAGATTTGGTTTTAAAGAAAAAGATTATAAAAGATACTGACTTATCCTTTCAGTATATAATCACACTTTATCAAATCCACTCTTCCTCAGTGAAACTTGGCAACCACATTAAATACTTAAAAGGAAGAGGGGCCGTTTCCGAAAAGATGTACGACTATTACAGCCAAGAAAACTGAATGGGGTTTTCTTTGGTTAGAAGAAGGATCACATTCAGAAAAATGAAGCTATCTAACAAAAGAAACCGAATGCAATCTGACAAAAGATTAGTTAGAAACTTGCAAAAGAAATTCGGAACAGATGCTATGTTGATATTCGGTGACTGGTCAGCGGCAAATGTCAAGTATCATGAACCTATCAGGGGCAAGGACTTAAAAAGAATGTTACAGAAAGGAGGTTTTCAAGTCTTGTCATTAAATGAGTACAAAGCCTCAAGCCTTTGCCCCGAGTGCAAGTCTTCTCCGTTGGAGAAATTCAAAAACATCAGGAATCCAAGACTATACAGAAAACAGACGATATTCATGATTAAATGCCATGAGCTATTAAGGTAATACTCATCATTATAAAGAAACGACTACTTAATTTTTAAACAGATGTCAAAACAACGAATGTGTCAATGGGAGCAAATTGTGGAACCGTGACCTTGAATTTCAAGCATAACTTGACTTTGTTGACAGACACGGGGTCACGTCCGGCAAGGTTCAAAAGAGCCTTGCCCAGGATTAAAAAGTGCGAGTGTTTTGTTCAATAATAGGAATAAAACCGGGGATATCACTTTGCTAGGTAAAATATTTGATTATCCAATCTGCTTGTCTATTCGCCATTTTGTGCAGCTATCTGGTTTTAAATTAAACACGGTAGACACGAGTATTTGAACTACATGGTTCACAAAGTACAACAAAGTTGCACGTTTAGATTTACTTATCAGTGATCGACGCATTTCTTTAGGTAATTATACATTTATTCTAAGCTAATAAAATACAAAATGAAAATAGATTATTTCTTTTTTTTTTACAAGGAAGTGTATTTGTGATTATGAACTATTCTATCCTCTAATACTTGATCACCATTTGCCTTAAAGTTCCACTGATGTCCTTCTGTCTTATAACTCTTCCAGTCCTAAAAGTAAAATGTGAGTTTGACACTTGTAATAAACGAGATCCTCTCTTACCGAAAGACAAGAACCCCACATTTCATCAAAGTTTCCAACATCTTCAGGGCACATGCATTTACCAAGTACGCCATCATCAACACAATGAGCAAAGTTATCATGCTTGTATCCGATATCATTAAAGAAATGAACTTGTGACTTGTTCAAGTATAAACCAGCAGCTAGACTATGCACGATAGCATCACCCCATCTTTCATAAAAGAAGTTACCAGTACTGTCAAGGTAGTTAAAATAGTCTTCATATTTCTGATCTCTCCACAAGTTTAAGCTTGCGATTTCAAAATTTGACCAAAAATGGCACAAGTTATAACCATCATCTGGAGAACCAAAGAAACGGAGTAAGGTAGTATTTAATTCATGTTGGTGAGCAAATTTGATAGTATGATCCCATAAGGTTGGTATAGTCTCTGGTATTTCCTTTAGAGTGATTGTAAATCCATATTCTTTTCCGTTTTCCCTCATAAAAGTAAAGGGATCATAGTCAAGGTCACAATAAAAGTGAACGCCAGGTTCAACACGCCTAAAAGAAATAAAAATGAGTCTAAATTAGTTTAAAAATAACAATAATTAGTTACCAATAATAATCGTATTGTTGTAAAAGGGGATGTTTATAAAAGAAACCCGAGTTAAATCGACACATGTGTCTATAAGAAAGAGATCCACCATACATGATGTTACGAGATGCATAGTCATAGAGTGAATTATACATCACAGTTTCATTAACATGGTTTGGTACAGACCACATTTCTTTGGGTACAAGTCCAAATTTTATTTCCGCATTTGTCAAGGCTGAAATACTTTGTTTAAATTCGTCTGTAAATGGCTCATCATTTAAGAAAACATAAGGATAATTATACTTTCGATTAAAGCGACTATGAAATAAAAGTAAGAATAAAATAATAAATAATAAATACACCACACACACACACTTACTCTTCAAATTCTCGAAGTGTTCTTCTCATAGGTCGTAGTTCATTATTTCTAACCAGGATGACAATGACTGCCTTTTCTCTTTTTACATGTTCGGTTGTATTGAATGTAGGTTGAATAAGGGTGGTATTATCATTACTGTTTGGGCAGTCTGGGTTATCGGATAAGGTTATTTGGACATCATTTGATGTTAATTCACTCTTGTCTTCTAATATTGAGTTTACATAAGGAACATTTGAGTTTGTTGTTTTAGAGACAAAATACAAAGAGCCAAAATATAAAGAACAAAAGAATAAAAGAGTAATAATGTATGTGTATCCCCTCTTCATTTGTATATACATTAAAGAAAAAGGGAAAGAAAAAGGGAAAGAAAAAGGGAAAGAAAAAGAAAGAAAAGAAAGAGATACAGCTTTGGTTTTAATCTTGGAGTATAAAAAAAAAGAAACTCAGTATATCATGTAAATCACTTTCTTAAAAGAGATCGTCGTTGACCTCATCTGTAGCTTGGCACATGCATATTTAGTAGTACTAAAAATAAAAATTCAACTCTGACTCAAAAAATACCTGTCGGAACTCAAAAATCCTTGCAGATTTCCTTTTCGAAAAAGTATTTTTTAGGCTGTCAGCCTAAAAATACCTTAAAATTACCGTAGTAATAACCTACAAAGACTCATCTGTAACTCATAGCATTTAGAAGACAGTTTATCCAATAAGATGAGGTTCAGCTTATTTTGTTAATATAGTAATTAACAAAACCAAGGCACCAAGGCTTCAAAAAGCTATAAAAGAGAGAGATGGACTTTTAGTTCAATATCAATCTATTTGAAACTATTATAAGTCCTCTCCTTATGTTATGCTTTCTCTTTTTAGCGTTTCTACTAGATAATCAAGGAATATCAGAATACATTGCCTTGGTTGCAACCATCAAATTTGAATAGATGCCTCTCTTGATAAGTTGAGATCAGTAATGAAAGAGTCTAACAACAGCAACAATAATTAACACTGGAGCAAGAAAAATGATGGAAAAGCTGCAATGAGCCAAAAAGAATGGTGGCAGAAGATATTATAGATAGAACCATAAATCACTGAAAAAAGCAAAATGAAGTATATTTCTGCTGACGACTTGGAAATATGGAATAACGAAGCCAAGCAACATCGTGATAAACTCAGACATTTTTACTATTCAAACACTCGAGTACGATGTCACAGAACATACGAACTACAGAAAAGAAAGTTTATTGACCGTCTTTGTTCAAATGAAAGAAGATCTATGTGCAAGCAATCACAAATACTTCAAAAAAGCCCCTTCTGGTCATGTGTGTTGGTGACAGAGGTCTGTGCAATGGCTCCAAGATTGAAGGTTTCCTAAAGTATGGTGGCAATTGGAAATTGAACAAGAGTAGTCTTTACACGACTGTATGCATAACAAACGAGCATAATACATCACAAACTGCTTGTTTTGCTTCAAAAAGTTTCTCAATTCCTACCGTCTGGTACAAGGAAAAACAATACAGTTAAGCTTAAATAAGTAAAAGGTAGCTTTGTTTGCATGAACCCAAAATGTTAATCAGTCTGTGCTGGGAAGGCGACTCACAGCCGAGATACGGTTAGTGCCACTGCAATTGCCTTGGCTGGTTTGTCCACTCTCCTTTTTGGTGTGCCTTTTCCTGAATTTAACCCAAGAAAAAGTTAGTTAGATACTGACAAATTTAAAGATCTTGCCGCTTACTTTCTGCAAAAGAAACGTAGACAGGCATAAAGCCGTCGGATTTATTACTTCGGGTAAGACTCAATTTGACAAATGAATACGCCAGAAACTAACTCTTTCACTTCTCGCCTGTTCTTCCTCTTCTCAATTTGCCATGGGTATGTACGAATATTCATTGAAATGTAAGCTCCTTGACTAATGCTATATCTGTGTCTCAATTTTGGGACTCGTAGTTCATTTACCTTATCAGTACTAAAAATAACTTGAAATTCGTCTCAAAACTTTTAAAACTCAGTTTTTCATTCTTGGCTAAAAACTGTACAGCCACCATTTTCTCGAAGCAAAACCATATTTGACGCAAAGTGATGGGTATAAAAAAAAGCACTGCAAATCCAAAAAAGGCAATACTCACCCAACCTGCAAAATGATCTGTTGAAAGCAAATCGAAGGCTGTTTAAGTGAAAATGCATTGTATAATTCGATTTATACATGAATGCTGCAACTCAAAGTGGCATAGTTATAAAATATACCTTGAGTAATGGCTTTGCTTATGCCCTACCACCCTTCATGGGTTTGTATCAGCAATCATAGTTTATAGCAATGTATTGAGGGTATTTGTACTTCTCTTAATATTTTGTCTATTTTGCAAGTAGAGCCTTTGGCCGTATAACATCTGCCTTGCTCTGGCTGATGACTTACCGCGGATTATTATTGAAATCTAACATACTGTGGACGTTGACTTTTATTTACGTTTAATATCATATGGTGTTTCCACTACTCGATAATATAAGGCCAACACTACATGCATCAGAAGATGCACCAGAAAATAGGCTAATGCTACGTGTGCTTCCTTAGGGCGCGCTACCTAGGTTGTCACTTTACAACTTCACGCTATCAAAGTTTCTGCCTAATCTAAGGCTTGTCTAGTTCTCTCTCTCGTATAAAATACGATGTCATCATAATTACACGTGTTCTTGATTCCTTGTTGATCAACGGACAACATAAAACTAGAATATAAAAATAATTTTTCTTTTTGATCTCTCCTTGTTCTTGAAAAGAAATAAACCAAGATGGTGACTTTATAAACTCATGTTTAGCTTGACGCTACTCATTGAAAAGCTTTATTGGGTTACGTCATAGGCAATATGTAGAGGTAGTGCCTGTCGTATTAGTCTAATTTCTGGTGCATGTAGTGTTTCCCCTATTTAATCACGTTTGCCATATCTTCAATGAAATATGAAGTAAACACACAGTACCACGAAAGTCACATCCATTTTTATGGCAAATTCAACACTGCAAGCCCTAGGCGCGTTCATGTTACTTTGTAACCATTGATTCTATCTATAAAAGTTTAACGGAAACATCACTTGACCCATTTGTTGGGTTACCAATTCTCTTGATAAGCCAGAGTCGCTCACTGGTTGCAAATCCATATTATCTTAATCCTCCTATTCAAAAGCTATATAACATTGTGAAGCGAATATTCAAAGACCAAGCTTCCGAAGAACAAATACAAGTAATAAAGGGTCTGGTGTATGTTTGTGATGAAACGAAAAAAAAAAACTTGAAGAGGCAATGGTAGCTCTTAATCAAATTGTTGTACCTGAAATTGTAAAAAAAAAAAAACAATGGAAAATTGTATTGAAGGTGCTATATTAATTACTAATGCATACCGGGAAAAGTACGAGGGATCAAACTCTTTATCCATTCTATTATCACGCTCTTCCTCGCCAAACGTGGAAATACGTATATTATCTGAAGACACTCCAACATCACCAAGCAAATTTCCTACTGAAGTACCATCTATTATATAATGGTTTATGAGACACAAGACAAAGACAAAAGAAGTACTCTTTGAGACTAATCTTTATTCTGAAATAAAGGCAGAAAGAACATACAAAAAAATTAAGAGACTACTATTTATAGTTGCTATCAAATGACTGGTTAGCCACTATTCTAGGCGTGGATTATAATTACTAACTGTTCCTGAGTTCATAAAGAAAACTATTGATTCATCCCTGACACTGATCTTATTGTTCATGTCATGATCTGGGTTATGATATTACTTTTACCATAAGAAGGATTATCTTTTAAAAAAGTGTACCCTTTTATATAAAGAAGTAATGATTTATATTCAAAGATAAGATTCTATTTAATTTGACTTATCACTAAAGGTGTGTACACTTAATCTTATAATGTATGAGTTTACTCTATTCATACTGATTACAATCGTTTATCTCAATGTCAATCATAAGCAGACATTGTTCTATGACACCATCATTCGTCCAAGCTTACAATCCTCCTATTGGAGTACCAACAACTGCTCCAGCACAAGTTGTTCGTTCCCGTAAGGAAAACTGGGAATATATTAATAGCCATTTGTCTATGCTTGGGGAAAATGAAGCCATTCTATGGGAAGCTATCTATGTTGATGGTAGAAGGAATGGGTATTTCAGTACCTTTGGAAACTCTAATTCTTTGAGGGTTTCTTATTTACGATAGAAAAGAAGTTATCTAAATAAAGCATCTGTAATCAATATTTCTATGAAGAGGTGATTCTTTATACGTGATCTGACGTCCACATACATACTAAAATAGTCATCAATATGTAGTAGCATGAAGATTTACTTAAATACAATTGAATCTATATAATTTTTATTATAATAAACAATGTATCCGCTTTTCATGACGATGAATGATCCTTGTTGTCAGAATGTTCATAAATCTCACTTCCTCTTTTCAAACTCTCATAATGCCATTTCATCCGACATTGTTGTTCCGTTCGATGATTCATTTTCGCTGTTATCTGATCCCAATCTTTTTTATATGTTAGCACTAACTCCCGTAATTTCTGAAATTCTTCTTCTGTCCATCTCCTATTTGTAAACGGACGTTCTAATTCATAAATATAGTCCTTGATGTACTTCATTGGTTTTGGTATTGGTAGATTGCGCTTTAAATCAATCCAGTTGATTCGTTCTCCTTTAGCACTACGCTCCTTATACCATCGAAGTATGATTTCCTTGTCTTCGTCTGTCAATCCTTCGGATGAGTTCATTTTGATATTATGATAGTATGCTGATATTACTCTGCTCGTTCGTCCTGGAAAAAACTCAACAATCTTTTTCCACTTTTTTCCATACAGCTTGACACATTCCAGTAATCTTTTCTTTTCTTCTTCTGTCCAAGGGACAGGTTTCTTTGGCGTTGGTTCGAATACACCGGCTTTTACTGCTTCGACAAACTCGACTTCCTCTCTTTTTCTGGGTTTTCTACCATAGACATGTCGATTGAATGCATCATCGTCTGGCTTTCCATGTTCTTCCAAATAAGCTAAAATAACTCTTGACATTTTTTTTTCGGTATAATGTCGCCGGCCAAGCGCAGAATGTGTTGCATTAAATGTTGTTCTCAAAAGCGAAAACATAGTCCCTTGCGAAATGAGCATTGGATTCTCATAAATCTTGAAAGTGCAATAAAAGTCGAGACGCCAGAAACAGTAGTCACAGACGAAATGCTTATTTCCAAATAAGGAAATAAGCATACGAAAGAACCATAGTCATTATTATGGCACGGAGCCAACCGATGCCATCACCACTCTTGATCCCCGGTTGGTAAGAAAGGCATGCTGTAGGATACTGTATGATAAATTCAAGGGTGTCAGGAAAACATCCAAGACACACACATACATCTCGACACCTTAAAAACGCCGCTATTCTGCAAAGACACATTGAACACAGGTAAAGTCAAGCGTGATCTAGGTATTCAGGTTCAGAATCTACATCCTATAGATTAGTTTCCTGAGAGTAAATAGGAGGTCCTGTTGAAGAAATCACTATAAAGATTTTATTTTTTGGCCAAGAGTGACTCAAGAGAATGTCTATTTTTTTTTAAAGGGCTTTGACTAACGATTTCTCGAAAAAATGCATCTCGCTCAATATGTTTTTTTGTTCACCCGCCCTTTTGGCGTTGCATTATTGTGTACCGGGAGATAATGATTATGGGAAAATCTTGTATAATCTGCTCAGATTAATTTACCTCCTTCTTTTTCTATCTATTGTCTCACTTTTTTGTAGCAAGTATTATTAGACTCAATGTGACAAAATATCATCAGCATATATACTGTTTCCAGAAAGAAACATTGTTCCAAGCTGTCGTGTTTTGTATATTTTGTATTATAAATTTTTGAATTATGCGACTGCAGTTGCTGTTGCTCTCGGATTTGCGGAGCGGGATTTTAACTACTGATAACAGATTTATGTTATCAGGATACAAAGCTATATCACTGTCAGTGATAGCTTAGATTCTGCTTATCTTATAAATAGATGTTATTATCAAGATCTTTCTTTCAATATTACAAATTTCTTTTATGTCGATCGAAAAGCAAGACGCACAGTCAATACCACTTCCGGATCCAGAATATAATGACCCAACGGGTATCTATCCACCAGTAGAAGATCTGTATACCAAACGACCAAACTTTCTGTGTCGCGCCAAATATCAGATTACAACCTTTGATGGTTGGTTTGGTGATTATGATTATGCAGCTCTATGGTAAGAAACTAAAAAGACAAGTTACCGTTGTAAGTCTAATATTTTGCAAATGCTTAGCTTACCAAGACTTCCCTTTCTCAAAAGAAATGCAAAACCATCTATATTCTATGGTCCTGATGATCCAGTGCCCATAGCAGTAGCATTTCTAATGGGAATTCAGCGTAAATATCTAACATTTGCTCTAGCTGTTGATTTGCTTACTAAATAAGAGTACAGATTTTTTGGCTGTCGTCGCTGGCATAATCACACCTACAATCATCCTCTCGGGGGAAGGCAGTAATAACCTAAATCTGGATGAAGGCACACGTCAATTCATGGTCTCTGTATCTCTTATTGTATGTTTTATCCTTTTTAATAACTTGTTATATTAATCCTTTAGAATAGGTCTCTGGGATAATGAGGTATAACTCCTCTTTACAAAATAAGACCAATAGCTGATTTTCATTACTTGTAGTATTATACAAATTGTAAGATTTAAAATACCCAAGACTCGGTTTTATTTTGGCATCGGGTAATGTTTTTGATCATAAAGTTGAGCTATTGACTCATGTTGCAATAGTTTACTACAAATTGCAGGTGTTGCATTCGCTAATATGCCAGCATCCCAAGCTTTAGTGGGCAATATGTACAAAAGTAAGAGTATTCCGTATCTAATAATATCATATTAACTTTTTTGTATAGATGGACAATGTCCTATCGAAATATTGTCTGATGGTACAATCAAGTATCTGCCTTGTCCCGACGCATTTGGTGCAATCCTTGGTACACAAGTATGGTTTGGCAATGTTGATATTTTGCATTGTAATTCATATTTTCTTTCTATAGATGCTATGTGCTCTTCTTAACATTGCTATCAGCTTTCTACCTCACCGTATACTCAGAAAAATGTTTCCAAAGATAGTAACAGGCACGGTGCTCGTCGTTATCGGCGCCTCTTTGATCACTACAGCAATGAAGAATTGGGCTGGTGGAACTGGACCCTGTATGAATCGTCCATCGTCTGGTGAATATCAGCTTTGTCCCAGCATTTATGCTCCTCATGCTCAAGCCTGGGGAAGCCCTGTCAATTTTGCTATTGGCCTTGCTGTCTTTGGATCTATTATCCTTATTGAGATTCTAGGTTCAATCTTTCTAAAGAACATATCTGTCGTAGTGGGCCTTGCTGTGGGCTGTATTATTACATCCTGCCTTGGCATGTTTGATACATCAACGATAACCTCTGCACCTGCGGCTACATTTCTTTGGGTCAAGACATTTAAATACAGCATTTACCCTCCTGCAATCATTCCCTTTTTGTTTACATGTCTAGACATGATGATAGAATGTCTTGGAGACCTTACAGCAGCCAGTGATCTTTCCGGCTTACCAATCGAAGGTCGACCATTTGAAGAACGCATGCAAGGCGGCCTCCTGTGTGACGGCGTGAGCATCATATTGTCCGGTCTCTGCTCCACAATGGGTGTTATTACTTATAGCAACAACAACGGCGTTATCGCTGTAACACAATGTGCAAGCCGTGCAGCTGGACTTGTATGCGCTTTTTTGTTAATCCTCTGCGGCGTATTCTCCAAAATCTCTGCTGGCTTGCTAGCTATTCCTAACCCGGTTATAGGCGGTATGACTCTCTTCATTTTCTCTTCTGTTGGTACCTCAGGCGTGCGTATTCTTGGTTATCTTGATTGGACAAGGCGAGATCGCGTTATCGTGGCAGCTTCATTAGCAGTAGGTCTTGGCGTTACTTTAGTCCCTAACTGGTTTAACTATGTCATGCCTACAACTACAAACGAAGCAGCTCAAGGGTTCTATGATTCGATCAATACCATTGTGGAGACCGGCTACATCATGGCAGGTATTATATCTATCGTCCTTAATGCCATCCTTCCAAAAGATGTCAAATCAATTGTCCAAGATAATTTGTCTGAACGATCGCTTAGTGGCTCAAGTCGCTTGTATTATGAAGAGAAGAATGATAGGAACAGTAATGCGTGAAAATGCAACAAAAAAGAAAAATTGCAATTACAAACTAACCTGTATAAATAATAAAGCAACTAAAAATTAATGAACATCCTGCATCTCATTTTGTTGTCAAGGAATACCTCAATGTTGCTAGATTTTTTTTTACACATAAGGAGGGCTTAACAGTGTTAACAAAACAGTATGACATTCTATACACATTTAAAGATAGAGATTAACGCTGTGAATTAGTATGTATCTATTAGCAAATATCTTTTTGAAGTACGTGTATTTTCGTCCCCATATGAGCAGAATTAATAAAATCACGCATTTGGTAACATATCATTAAAGTGAAAGGCTTTTATTACAGCAATGTTTCAAGAATTAAGGGTTACAGACGTAAGAGTAACAAACAAGCTTGTCGGTGAGCAAAACTGTAGTGCATTTCTTGATTGCATTGTTTTGATAGCATGTACCAAGGAGCTTACCATCACCATTGTTGACGTAGAATTCCCATCTTCCATCGTTTCTCTTGTAAAAATTCATTTCACCCATTCCACAGAGGCCCTTTCTGATCTTGAAAAAGTTCGTATCAGGAGTAATGTTTCCGAGACCTGAGTTATTGGCATCGGTAACAACGCCAGCTCTATCACCTTTACCATAGCAATTACAGTTCCAGTAGTTAGAAGGGCAAGCAACCACACCAGTACGTCCACCAGTAGCTACACCAGTAGAGATGTGGAAATCAGCACTAACATAAGCGATGACTGAGAGGATCAAGCAGTAAAGAGCAAGTAATTTGTTCATGTTAATGATAAGAAAAGGGAATAATTGAACATCCTTTTATACAAAAAACAGAACGGAAACTGTATTAATAAAAGCTTAATAATGAAAATTAGTCCATTGTGTGCATCCTCTATTTGTTGTACATATTTTACTTTGCAAATTACCAAGTATGACCCGCCTGCACCCATTTACAAAGTCAACATTACATCCCCGCCATTTACAAAGTCATAGTCTGATGAAAATAGAAAGCATGCGCAAGCAAAGACATTTGTGCTCTGTGGCCAATCGAAATAAATGATGAATTTGCAAAGATGAACAATCTGTTGATGGACTATGTCAGATAAGAAAGCGTACTCTCTGAAAACGACTAGTCCTCGTACGAAATATGTATGTCATGCACCTTATCAGCATAGCTCTAAATCTGTCGATACTGCTATCATCAAGCCAAATGATATGGACTTTTGAATGGACGAAATGAGGCCTGAGCGTGTCTAACAACCTAAAAAAATGTCAAAACAATAAAGACTTTTCTGATGTTGGAAAAAAAAAGTTCTTGAGAGCATAGATACTACAAAACAACCGAGTACACTTGTTCACTTTGCAATACAGTGTGAAAAGAAAACTCCTGTATAAGTTGCTTCTAAGGCTCAACTATCACTTTGTTGTGACTTAATGTATCATGATTAATCCGGAGCTTACTGTCTGGGTTGTACTTGAAATAATGGCTCAACGAGCCTAATTGCTCAATTGCTCCATCATTGACTGCAGTTCTACTTTTCCTGAGAGTCCTGCAACATCATATTGTTGATGGTGTAGCACGCGTCTACATATTTGTAGCATGAGGTCTACCAGGTTTCTGTCATGCCGTGGTCTTGTGGCTGGTTGTATTAGCTGTTGTTGTTCTAATGTTCGTAGAGATCAAATAAAAAAAAAAAAAAGAGAGAGAGAGACCAGAGTACTAGACAAAATAGATGTAATTGAATCAAATGTAAAGATTAACACTAGTTATGACCAACCATGACAGTGTATATATCGACATGACGCCTTATGATAAAGACATTTCAGTATAGTGCAATTGAATACATCTCTTCGCGTTACGTGTTGCACTAAGCTTTTGTAACATTACGCTTTAATCCAATAATTTTATCAGATATAAATCGTTTAAAGCAAACCAATGGTTCCCTTACTTCCATGGTATTACTTTCTTAATTCGTATATTGATTTGAAGATACCCCTTTCATATTCAAATATACAATGATTTTAGTTATAAAAAAGCATTATAGCTAGTCACAATATTCCTAGTAAACTTATGTTCTGGGTAGAAAACATAGATTTAATAATCAAGAGAGTACTTTCATTCAAGATCGACGTTGTATGTAGTTCTAATTTAAACATAGAACCCCAACTGCATATAGTGCAACCAAAAGAGGTGAGACAGGAAACCAAAAAGGCTTTTATTTGCCGCAAAGGAAGTTACCATGTCAATGGCACTCGGAGATTAACTAATGTATTCGATGTATGCTTAAACTATGTCTACATGCTGCACTGATTTGTCATTTTAAGTATAATATAGCACTAATAAACCTATGAATATGTGATATTATTCTTTGAAAAAAAATGCATACAATTATATACATATAAAAAAGAAAATTCTCAAGGCAGTAATGCTGGATCAACATCAACATTAAACAACGGAGCTGTAACACACAGTTAAGCTTATCATGACTAATTCTGATACATCCCAGTACAATATCTTTCTCATTTTATTATAATAAACGAATGCATGCATAGATGTTCTTGAAAGTGGGATGGTAAAAGCAAAACAATAGAGGGAGATGCTTAAAGGCTTTATGCGCGAAATAAGTGGTCCAGTTGAACCTAATGATTCCAAATGTATGCCACAAGCAAAATTATATTTTAACATTCGTCATCCGTTACACGCCTATATACCCGCTACACAACGTAAATGAAGTTGAATGTCGTTCCTAATTCAACTTTAGTTGCCTCTATTTCAATATCAGATGTGGTATTGTTCTCAGAAGAAGAAAAGATGAACTCATTATATGCTAGCTTGTCCTCTCTTGATGAAGTGGTTTGAAATAAAATCTTTCGAAAGTGTCTGTGGAGAGACTCCAATTTGCATGCTTCTTAACGTCGTCTACCTTGTGATCCAATTAGACAGCTTTTGTGCTTGATGCTGAACGAAGTGAGTGAGGTCCATATACCTATGCTTGTTTAACAGTATTCGCTACCGAACTTGGTTGAATGCATAGCACTTTGCTGGGATTGTTGACTATGCTAAGAACATTGTATGCTCGACTGGGAGTTTTGAACGTAAATGTTCTGGCTAAATCTAATAATTTTGTAAATACAGACCTGCCCTTCTTGTAACTAAATGTCCTTTACTGAAGTACTCATTGGGTTGAGCAGCATTCTCACTTGCAAAAGTTGTGGAATGATGTGGCAACATGATGTCAATGCATCGAAGAATATTTTCAAGATTTCAAAAGAAGTCATCAGTGACCGCGGCCCGCCTCAAGCATTTTGCAGAAGCAAATAGCGTTTTTATCACATCGCCGTATCGAACACGGTTTTCATGTTAAAGGAATTTTGATTTTTATAATTAAACTGTAGCCATGGTGAACACCGAAATTCGGAGAATATGGGTATGGTATTCGTTTACCAAAAGAAAAAGGTGACAATGAAAGCATTATCAGCTTTAGTAATAGTGCTTAAAGAAGTTTATTATTAGGTAAAGAGGAAGTATTAATAAGGAATAGCAAAATAAATCCTAAGAACTATGAATACTTTCCTATTGAGTTCCTCTTAAGCAAGATTAAACTTTTCTACAAGCGCCATAAATCAAAGTGTCTAAAGTCCAGAGCTATAAAAGCTTGTGAAGTGCTAGAGGAGCAAGACAGCTGGTTTCTGCGGTAATTAGCAGAACACGTACTCTTACGGATGTCAGTAGAGCAAATCGAAGATTAGCAGGGTTGTGATTTTCATATAGTCTGTGATAAACAAAGAGGGTTACGTAGCTAGGAAATAAACGTGATTAACTAATAATAAGGTGGGTCAAAAAAAAAAGCTCTGGATTTTTCAGTGTCCTGCACTACCTCTGGGTGAGGTTTGTTTCTCATTTTCCATTTGTTTTTTTTCCTCATACGTTGCTTTAAGAATATTACGGACTTGATCTCGCATTTTGTTTAAAATATGGGCCATACTAATGCTCTGAAAGCGCAGTACGAAATCGTATCGTTGACGCAGACTATCACTTCTGCTTATTTACTGCTTCTCAAGGTAAGGCAATGTCACAACAGCTTCTGTTGCTATTCTCAATAGGAATAACTGCGGTAACTTCTTCCATTGTTGGCAGGTTGTACGTGCGTCTGTCGCTTCCTTCAATCAAATGCATTCTCATAGATGAACTAATGATAATATAAGGTGATCCGCTTTCGGCAGAGCCATTGTTGTTACCTTTATCCTCGTTGTTGATGCTGGAGCTTTCATGGTTGCTCAATATTCCATATGCATGACGATAAATACGTACGAAGGGATTGCATTGGGAAAGCACAGTTAAAAGGTTTTTTATAATCTCCTGCTTCATATTTTCATTCCGTGTATCCATATCCTCTGCTCTCCATGCACTTAGACGGAGCCTTTGTCCCAAGTCGAAGAACAGCTCAAGCTACTCTGTACCTGATAGATTTGACAACGCCCTCCTTTTGAATACCATCATATGCTCATTGAACAATCCCAAACTCTACGCGGAAATCCAATGCAGTACCTATTCCAATTGTCAAGGTATCTCCTGATCAGCTCTGTTTCTTATGGCACAAAGACTTTGACTTGCTAACACAACCACGTCATCCACCTTTGGCTCTGCCTCATTCGCTGCTTCTTTGATTTCAGTGCTGGCAAACTTTTTGGTCCCTGAATATGCCACCAATGGCTTTTACATCATGCGTTCGCCTGTTACATGGCTACATTCCTACAGTTGCTTTATAGCATGCCTGGAATCTCAGAGTGACCGCCTCTCCACTGTGCAGACTCTGTCAACAAGGCACTCAGACAAGTTTCCATCTCTTTGTTAGTTACCCTAGCAAGCTTAACTTCTGGTTCTCCATTTTCGAGAGATATTCTCTGCCGGACAAGTTCCTTACTGCAGAAGAAATATCATCTGTATTCATTTCTTTTGTCCCAGTAGATGAACAAACAACAGTCGATACGGACGTTGTTTGTTTCTTTAGCGCATGTATCGCAATAATCTGGAAATACCACTAGCAGTGTGTATTTGATGACACTCCGTGGTATACAACCGCAGTCGTCAACAGTTTCGAATTGGAACATGGCGGATTCTTATCTTCTCTTCCTTTTGAAAACGGAAGTTATCTTCGACTATAGACGCATAATTTATTGTTTAATAAAGTCTACACTTTCATACAAAAAAATTCCAGTACAAATATTTCTGCTAATATAGCAACATAAATAATTTGTGTTTATTTAAGTTCCTGTCTCTGCTTTTCTAGTCCTCTTTGGTACTCTGAATAGATGGGTTATTAGACAAACAAAATGGAAAACAAAACAATGCCATCATACCCTCACTCTTCTTTTTAACAGAAGCATTATCTCTTGCCAAGAAGAACAAATTCGAAGAGGGTACTTGTCTTTCATACAGTTGCTTATTATTCATCCTCATTGTTTAGTTTATATGAAGAATAAAATAATATAAAGTAGCTTACTGCCTTTGGTCTTAGATGAGCTAATTCTGCATTAAGCACTTTTGCTTCTTGAATCTTGTTAAAAGAGGCTAGTTAGTCTTCCTATCTTTCATTCTCTCTCTCTTTCTCTCTCTTTTATTCAAACCAAATATTGACAACATTACTTGTCTATCTAGCAATTGTTTATCACCAAGCATAAAAAATATAAGAAAAAAAAAAAGACAATTTAATTCCGAAATAAATATGATTTTATTAACTAGAAAAAGAAATGCTTACTCTTTTTCAAGAGCTTCGATGCCTTTGAATTGTGGAGTCCAAGAAAAGTCACGTGTTGATGTGACCTTGCGCTGAGAGTATCTATCATTTATCTTTATTTCACGCTTCGTTACCAATCTTTTGACGGGACTAAGTTATGATTAATATGAATTAAAAAAAAAAAGGAGAGAGAGAGGACTTACGTTGACTGTGATGAAACTAATTGGATAGGGGGACGTTTATTTTCCCTCTTCTCCCATTCTTTCAAAGTAGGTATATATTCAAATCGTCTTTGCTGGATATAACGTCTTGAATGAAAATGGTAGCATGTGTCTATACTATGTCTTCTTTGCTCAGGATGAGAACCAGTCTCGAATAAATGAATTAGCTCTGCTACCCTTGGTCTTTTTGAGTCAGTGCTCCAGTGTGAGCCTAACGAGGCCGTAGATGACGACGGTGACAGAACAAGCGATGTGCATGATGAAGAAGTAGGCATGGTTGAAGACGAATTACGACGCTGTCTATGAGATATATCATCCCATTGTTTGGCTACTGATTCATAAACTAATGTATCAACCTTTGGTATCGTGCTGGTATTCGTCGTTGGCGCTTTGCTAACAGTTGTCAAAGATGATGAATGGAAGTAATAGTCATAAGAATAAGCTACACATATAGAAGATGAATAACATGCAAGTTATGCAGAGTATAATATTACTTAACACGTTTAATAAAACGTGTAGTAGGGTCAATTGATAAAAATAAGTAATAGACGTTAAAATAAACAATTGCAAAAGTAGTTTACTAATTAACCCAAGATTAGCGTATACATACAAAAAAGTAATGAATAATCATCCGTTACCAAACAGAGATGTTTAGATTGACTGCAGAACGTTTTATCATTGCTGTACCATTTCTTCTTCAAATGTAAAGAAATAAAAGAAAAAGAAGTATCCTATGATCAATTTTTTCTTATTGTTCCTCTAATGGAATCTCCGACGTTGATATCCTAACCGTATTGAAAGGAAAATGACTCCTTAAACAGCAACTTAATTAATTATAAATTAAACACCTATGATCTCCCATATAGATCATAGTTGACAATAATGCAAATTACTTTACAAGGAAAAGGGCATATAGGACAGGTACACTGTCTATCAAGCAAGTCAAATAATCAATTAATGTAGTCAATTGGCTCTCTATCAACATAACCTCAAGATCACAAGGCTATATGCAGAAAGCTTGTGACTTTGAAGATAAATAAATGAAGAATAAGTATAGTCTTTGGGGGGGGACAGCAGTGCCTTTGAATCAAGGGTTTCTCTTCAACAATATGCAGTAAATCATACATGGTTTGTGACTCTTTTCTAAAAATTGAGATGAACAGCAGTGACAGTTCAATGCATATGGAGATAGAGAGGCGCTGAATAAGCTACAGAGCTTCATCTGTTTCAAAAGGATACCAATTATACTCTCAGCTTTGTATTACCACGAAATTGTAAGCAAATCGCTTTCATTTAACTATGCTGTTAAACGTCCTTTTTTTTATGTCTATGTGTTTAAAAAGAAAAGGAAAGAAAAGAGGGATGCGAATGTCTTCTTTATATTTACTCTTTGTTCGAGAAGAAAAGGTTGGAATATTTTCTTCTCCTTAAAAGCATTACTAGGTTTTTTTAGTAAAAAGAAAAAAAAAGTATAATTTTGACGTATTGCCATGGACAAATCCTTGTAAGATTTTTTTTTTCTGCTAAAATATAATCTGTTCATCGAGTGCAAAGGTGTATGAATTCTTGACTTTTATTCTTATCAACTTATAATTTCCGAATTGATTAAGAGAGAGAAAGAGAGAGAAAGAGAGACAACATTGGAAATACCATTTGATCACTTTACTGTTCCAAAAAAAAAAGAAAGACAGGGACAGTAAATATGTCAATACTGTACTTTCTTTTTGACGGCTAAATGATTTATACGCCAGTTAAAAGTATAATTGCAATGTGGTTTTGGACATAGAAAACATGTAAATTATAAAATACACTTTCCTTTTTGTCCAGAACACACGAATAAAAATACTTTAAGCGGGGTTGTAACGGATTAACTTGTATCGCCGGATTCCGAAATAGAAAAAGCAAGCTAAAACCTACTTATCAAGACCTTTCTTTCTCTTTCTCTTTCCTTTTCACCTTATTCTTAAAAGAATGTCAGCTACAAGACACGATGAATACAGTATTCAAGAGAATGGACCATTACAACCTCCACCTTTACCCACCCATCAAATCATGACACCCTCACCAACACCTACTGTGAAACCACCAAACATGGACTTGGATGCAGAAAAAATGAGTGGTTAGAAAAAATTGCTTACAATATAATAAATAATTAATAATAAATATAGACATTCAATATATAGATACTGAAAAGGGTATGAAAAAGAGACGTATGGACAATAGAAATGGCTGCCTAAGGTGCCTGTGCTGTGCTTGCTGTCTTCCGGCATGGGCAGCAGGAATCGTGTGGTTCATTATAGTTGCTATCATCATTGTTGTCATTGTTCTCGGTGCTGTTGCTGGTACCTTTGTCATGCCAAAAGTTGATATGGCTGGTGTATCAACAAGTCCTGCCGAAGGTGGCTCACAAATTAGTTTTACTGGAGAAACATTCAATATCAATTTTGGATTAATCATATCAGTCAATAACCCAAATTTATTAAGTATAGACTTGACAGATATCAAAGCTACTGTAAGTATACAAAACCATATGGTCATATCATCCACTTATACATATCATAGGCTTATTACCCCAATCAAAGTGGAAATGGGCGTACAAGAGTAGGAGGAGGATACCTAGCAGAGCAGTTTGTGCCTAAATATAGCAACTTTAACTTTACATTTCCGTTCGCCATTCAGTATAACCCAACATTAGACACGGATCAATCTGTCTTGAGTGACCTTGCAAGTAAATGTGGACTGACAGGAGAAAAGAAACAGGACATCACGGTTGATTATACGATTCATCTAACCGCAAGAGTACTATTTATTAAAGTTCATCCAACTATAGATTCCTCAGCAACTTTCGCCTGTCCAATTAGCGCTAATGGTGCATTAGATGGTCTAGGAGATGGAACAACAATATCTGGATTAAGTTAGACCTTTTTTTTTCCTGCATTTGAACATTTGCATTTTGTATATTATTCACCCCTTCTCTCGTTCTTCTTCTTTCTCCTGCTGTTAACCATTATCCCTTTTTTTGTATAAAAATTCTGTTTTCTGTTTATACACACACACACACACACACATTAGTATATAAAGGTACATACTAACGATCAATGACGAAGGCACTAGTCTCTTATTTTCTTTCTGCGATTTAAACCGTCGATCGTTAGACTCTTATTGACAACATCTATTGATGAACAGCATAATATCTGATTTATGTCATGAAATGCGTCTATTCTGCTAAAATGTCCGATTGTTGTCAAATCCGAATGTTTGTATTTACACTATTATTTTTAGTATCATCAAAGCCCTGACTATATTTACATCAAATTCATTATTTTAAGAGACGATTACCGTAATTGACTATCAGATCATTTTTTTGTTGCTTTTGATGATACATTTAAGCTCACTCCTTGATAATGATACTTTCCTTCTAAAATAGACCGTATGTCCGTTAGCAAATCAGATGGCAACACCTTGGTTACACATCAATAGAGGTTTTTTTTTTTTTTTAGTTTCCACATCCTCTTCTATATGACTTTGGCGAAAGAAATACAAAATTGAACATCATACGCCCAATTGAGGTTTAGATTATAAGTTTGAAAAAAATATATATATTTGTTAATATAAAGTACATTTCTTATTTACAACGATTTTGTCCCAAAAGAAGCACCCAGAAGAAAGTTTAGTAACTCTTTAATTAATATCAATTCATAAAGAAGTGATAAGGGAAATGTATGTCAATGAATCTCTATATAATTTCTTTATTGTATATTAAGGCAAGAGAAGGAAATCATTATTACAGACGGCGTCATTTTATATCAAATCTATACCTCGGGCACCAGTAAAAACTAGATTGAGCATACAAACGCACTTTGATACATCGACTGTCTTCGATTGAAGAAGAAAGTTAGATACAGGGAAAAGGGACATATACAAAAGAATCGACTTTGCTGCTTTCATTGATTCTGATCACAGAAACTTACTGTACAATGTGAAAGAAGATGGCTCATAAAAAAAAAAAAAACAAGGAATACGGCCACCATTTCCTTGAAGCAAAAATATGTTTGACGCAAAGTGATGGCTATTAAAAAAACTCGTTTATGAAATCATAATCAAGCTACTGTATTGAATTTAAAAGCTCGGGAAGCATTCAATGCTTGCTCCGAAGATTGTTAAATATTATTTAGAATAAAACGGTAGTAAAAATATACAATTCTTTATATAGTACATCACAAGAGAGATTACTGTCTTTCATTCTGTAATGGAGGACAGCAGTTATTTTCTAAACAAGAGTCTTCTGTGCAGCGTAATAGACACGTTGATGAATTCTGTAGACCCTATAAATGAAGGATGTGTTAATAAGCATAATGAATTCAACAAGAACCCTTAGCTTACCTGGCCCGAGTTATGATCGCTGGTAATATCACTGCTGGTATCATTCAGAGTCTCACTTTGGTTTATATTCTCTTCCTTGGGCATAATAGACAATGCTTGATCAACCTTTTTATCATCTATAAATTCAGGCTGAATGGTGGCTGAGTGAATGCCAAAGCTGTGCAGTAGTCCACGTATTTGTGAAGCTAGATCCATATATTTTTCTCTTGATTCGATTAACACATGAAGTGAGGCGATCAGCTTTGTGTCTGACAGTTGCCACACGTGAAGCTCATGCACTGATAAAACACCATCCAGCTGATAAACAGTCAGTGTAATCTGTCTCTACTAAATCCGCCATCGTTTACCTTTACAAGCGACTCATGGACATCTGAAAGAGGAACGTTCTTTGGAACACCTTGCAACAGAATAGATGCTGTTTGACGGACTAAGATATGATGATCAGTATGAGTAAGCAAATGATGCCATTGAGCTACATACCCAGTGGAAGAGCTGATGTAAAGATGATGACCGTGATGAGGATACTAAGCAAATAAATGAATAAAATCAAAACAAACAACTGTGTTCAACAAACCTAACGAGAGGATCAAAGTAAAATCTCCAGCTAAATGGAGTCAGCCATATGAATAAAGCGGACGCAATGACTCCTACGTTTCCCAATGCATCACCAAGGACATGTAAAAATATCTATAGTCCATTTAGCCATCTATATGAGCATAAATGGATTATGTTTACCCCTTTCATATTTAAATGACCACCTCCATGATGGCTGTGATCGCCTTTCTCCGGATCACTATGTCCGTGACTATGTCCATGATCTTTTTAAAGATAATGTCAACTACGTTTGTAATGAAGCAATGGCGCATATATTACCGTGAAATAAGAATAGACCGACGATATTAGCTAATAACCCCGCACCACCTGTGACTAATACCATGACAGGATTCTTAATTTCTTCAGGAGAAACGAACCTTTCGATCGAATCGATAAGAATAGTGAAGCATAAGGCAAGTAGAAACACGCCATTGATCAACGCGCCTAATATTTCGGCTCTTTGCCATCCATAAGAGTATCTAGGATCGTATTTTGTAGAAGAGGCGACCTATTGATAGATTGGCGTTGGATATAGTAAAGGCAACCTATGAATTTTTTTTACATTGATAGCCCATAATGCGATACACATGCTAAGAAGATCATTCAACATATGAAATGAGTCAGCAATCTGTAAAAGAAATAATGAATGGTTTAGAAACACAGTGTATCCTAACTAAAGATGAAGCATACTTTACCAATGCTAACGAACTAACATAGTAACCAATTACAATTTCTACAAAAAAGAAGCAAGTTGTAATAACAAGCATAAAGTAAATCTTGTTTTTTCTGGACAACATATTTTTTATACAAAAAAAGCTAAAAGAAATGAAAAGAAAAAAGAGATATTTTTCATTTGCATGTAAATTTATATAAAGGGGTGACACTTGTTGATTAAGGGATGACAACAAAGAAAACAAGGTATTCCTATTTTCCTTAAATTGGAACTCATATATGCACCGTTACCATGGTGATCTCTAGCCTTTATGATTGAATACGGCTCATACTGAAGCTATAATGCATTGATTTGCTTCATTCATGATTAAGTGTTGCCATGATATCAAGTTACACAATGGCCCTGTTGCGGGAGAAATCGTGGCTTTTAAGGTACATGGTAACATTAACAATGGCCATTAAGGTACACCTCTATCACGGAAGATGATGTTATCTCATGATGACGAATGATCAATATTACTAAAAGAAAGTCATTTCTGTATTCCGTTATGTGAGTGACAATATGCATACATATAACCGCATGCACTCACGCATCAATTAACACAACTTTTTTATTTTTATTTCTTCGAATCAAACAATTTACCATTATGCAGGATATGATCTCGTCTGATTATTTCCAGTTACTTATGACACACTTGTACTACAAGTGGAAATAGAATGCAAAGTGTCATTCCATTTGTTATTTTATTTAACCGCAAAAACATCCGAAGAACAATGAACATTGATGCATGTGAAGTCAATACCTTAGAGAATGGCAACTTCATCTATACATGTCTTTTATATTGTTAATGAAAAAGTCCTGAATATTTCTCACTATATTAATACTCATAATGTAAATGGCCGTGAGCATGTTGAAAGGATCAGAGTGAGTAGTCAAGTTGCTTATCCGAGACTTTTACAAAGTGTAAGGATTGGATATTCAATAAAGCATCTGCCAAATGAGCATTCTGAAAATTACAATTTAATTTGCTCTACAGATTTGCATATATCAACAGTTTATTCCATTCCTACTACAATCCACCTGTTAAACCAGTCGTATGCTCACTGATAACGTGTCCAGTTTTTTCTCGCCAGATTCAGCTCATTGCTGTCGGAGTTCTCTATAGATTTACCTGCCATTTTGAAAGTCGATAAAAAATGAGTCACTATTCACCTTTTTTAACACCAATAAAAATGCAGACCCTGATTGAATACTTGTTATTCTTCTTTACACAACAAGTAAAAAAATGAAGTATAGATCTACTCGTGGACAAGCCAAAAACTACAGCTTTGAAGAAGCTGTCATGACTGGTCTTGCTCCCGACGGTGGCTTGTTTATTCCTCAAGCTATTCCTAAATTACCTGACAACTGGCGTCAGGATTGGTCTCAGTACACCTTCCAGCAGTTGGCTGCCAGTATCTTGTCTTTATACATTGACTCATCCGAAATCCCTCGAGAAGATCTTGAAACGCTTATCAATCGCTCTTATTCAACCTTCAGATCAAGTGATGTTACACCCTTGGCCAAGATTAAAGACGGATTCCATGTGTTGGAACTATTCCATGGCCCAACCTTTGCCTTTAAGGATGTTGCTCTTCAATTTGTTGGTAACCTCTTTGAATACTTTTTAGAAAGACGTAATAGACAAGAGCCCGCAGGTGGAAAAACTCATCGTCTTACTGTTGTTGGTGCTACTTCTGGTGATACCGGAAGGTATGAAATGTATACATAATGGTGATTGATATCTAATCTATATATCTAGTGCTGCCATCTATGGTCTTAGAAACAAAAAGAATGTCTCTGTCTTTATCCTTCATCCTCGTGGAAGAGTCAGTCCTATTCAAGAAGCACAAATGACAACCGTTTTGGATGCTAATGTCCACAACTTGGCCGTCGAAGGTACATTCGATGACTGTCAAGATATCGTCAAGGTCTTGTTTGGTAACAAGGAATTTAACAATCGTCATCACTTGGGTGCTGTCAATTCTATTAATTGGGCTCGTATCTTGGCACAGACAGTTTACTATTTCCAAGCTTACTTTTCCCTTCTTCGCTCTTTAAATATCGATCCCGCATCTCCTGAAGCTGAATCCATCAAGTTTGATTTCTCTGTTCCTACTGGTAACTTTGGTGATGTCTTGGCTGGTTACTATGCCTATCGCATGGGTCTTCCCATTAACAAGCTGTTGATTGCTACCAATGAAAATGATATTCTTTATCGCTTCTTCCGCTCACACGCATATGAAAAACAGACTGGCAGTGATGGTGCTGTTAAGGCTACCTTATCTCCTGCTATGGATATCTTGGTATCATCTAACTTTGAACGTTTATTATGGTACTTGGCTCGCGAAACAGAGGCAGATGAAGGACAGACAGAGAATGAGGAACTCTGTGATAAGGCAGGACAAACAGTCGCTGGATGGATGCAAGAGTTGAAAGAAAAAGGTGTATTCAAAGTATCAGATCAAGCTGTCATCAAGGCACGTCAAATATTTGATGCCAGCCGTGTCACGGATGAAGAAACATCAGCTACTATTCGTGCCTATTACGAACCTACAGATAAACAGGTGAAGCCTTATGTACTTGATCCTCATACAGCTGTTGGCGTTGCAGCAGCTAATGAATTCATTGAACGTGAGCGAGTCAAGACATATCCTAATGGATCACATACCTTGATTTGCTTGGCTACTGCTCATCCTGCAAAGTTCTCTGAAGCTGTTGAAAACGCCTTGAAGTCAAATCCCCACTTCAACTTTGAAAAGGATATCTTACCAAGTGAATTTGTTGGCTTATTAGACAAGGAACGTAGAGTCACATTTGTTGAACGACCAGAACCACAGCTAGTCATGAATGTTATTGAAAACGAGTTACGTAAAGAAGGTATCTCATTCTAGACTGTTGATATTACTGTTATTATTATTGCCTGTACCATTGAAATAAATATGCATTAGAAAAAGAAAAGGGACTTTATTGTTTTTGTTGTTGACGAGGTGCGGATGATTCTTTAGCACCAAGAGGAACATCATCATCTTCATCATCATCTTCATGTACACTGTTGGTAAAACGAGAATTAGCAAACATTTGAGATTGGCTCCACATTGGATTGTATTGGCCATATTGTTGCTGCATTAGCATCATGGACATGTGTGGGTCCATCATCATGGGCATCATGGGCATGTTCATCATTGGATACATCATGGGTTGTCCCATTAAGCCCATCATTGGCATTTGACCAGTCATCATGGGCATCTGTGGCATATTCATCATGGGTTGATTCATCATACCCATCATAGGTGGCTATCATGTCCTGTGAGTTGTGGATAAGGTAAATGCATTTATAGAAGCTTACCTGCATCATTGAGTGTTGTGGTTGCTGCATCGACTGTTGCTGTGCTCTCTGTTCCATAAGATATCTTTCTCGTTCTCTTTGCAATATGCCTTCTTTATCAAGTAATCTACTCTTGTTTGCTTCCTTTTGTTTCTTTTCATGTTCAATTTGAGAAATCATACCAACCAAACCAGCGCGAGGCTCTGGAGGTTTGTTGGGTACCTGAATCAATGGCTGACCTGTAGCTCTTGCATAACCTTCTTGATCTCGAGCAGAGGGATGATCTGGTCTAAATGTGTCTAATAGTGAGTTTTGAGTGGCAAAATTGTCGCCTAGCTGAGGAATAACCGGGCCATCTTCAGTCATTATAGGGTATCCGTTATTGTAATACTGTTGAGTATCGTACATTTCATCATAATACTCCTCTCCCTGAGGGTGATGCTGATTATAGTATAATGTTTGCCTTGATTGATGAATAGGGATATCGTCATCACTATCGCTGTAGCCTTCTTCTTCCTGTTCATCTTCTTCTTCTTCTTCAGAGTCACTAATTTGTGTCTGCGTTGCCTTTGGTCGAGGTTTCTTTGGTTGAGATTTTGGCTTTATATCAACATCAGAATCGTCCTCCTCACTATCCTCATCTGTATCGAATGGCTCAACTTTTTTAGTTTCCTTTAAGGGTAAACTTGTATTTGAAGACAAAGGTGTTTCTTTCTTGATATTGTTTGTAATTTCAATCTCTTGTGATTTTGATGTAGATTGCTTCTTTTTGGCAAATACAGAATCATCACTGTCAGATTCCTCTTCGTCTTCCTCTTCCTCTTCTTCACCTTCATCACTGGCATAAATAGCGTGGCTTTGGTTTCCACGTATCTGCTGCTGCATTGGTTGTTGCATTGGTTGTTGCATTGGTTGTTGCATTGGTTGTTGCATTGGCTGTTGCATTGGCTGTTGCATTGGCTGTTGATTAAAGTTTAAGAGAGGGGTAGACGCTCTTTGATTTGGTATTTGATGAATCAAACCGAATTGACGCATAGGCTGCTGCTGTTGCTGTTGTTGCTGTTGCTGTTGTCTTGTGTTTAATTTTTGTAATAAAATATCCGAGAATTGTGCCTTATTATCTAGTAGCTTTTGGTTGATCACATCAACATGCATAAAGACATCTTGCAAGTCCAAGAATAAAGAGCTATCGGGAGATTCACCAAAATTAAGAGATTGAACATTAGTTATGTCATTCAACAGCTGACTGGGCCTTCCATAGATCTTGAATGAGTCAAAGATAGTAATGATCCATTGAGCAAGTTCCTTTGTGGAAGACGCCATGACCAAAGCAGTTGAATACTCATTATTAATGATGCCTTCAATTTTAAAAATAGTAGACACTTCCATTAACTGAGGTGATTCAGGGTAGATGACATATGCCTGTAAAACCTGTGTCATTGTATATAAAGGTGATTTCGATTTTTTGGATTCATAAAATGAAATGGATGCCTCTTTACTCTTATTGAACAGTTTTTTTGATTTTTCAGAAATGTTCAACCAGTATCGTTGCCACTCTGTTGTACCTGACAACCTAACTTGCACATATCCTTCCATCTTGGTCTGTGGTTTACTTAACAAATCATTAAATGTCGACCTTGTAATCAATCTTCTTGTATAAATCTCTTGTAATTTTGAACATTCAAAGCAAGATAAGCGAATAGAGCAAATCCATTTCAAAAGCATTTCATATTCAATAGCATTGAATAGAAACCTATTTTGTCCTGCTGAATTAAGTGAAAATATATTGTCCTTTTCACTGTAAATCTCGACTTTTGAGTCTGTTATGTTTATAAATTGAGGCATGATCTCGTCTCCTTCTATGTCTTCCCATAATGTTAATACTGGTCCACACAGTTCCATATACCACTTTGTCCAATCATTCTCTCCAAACGGCTTTCCGTCTACTGTCAGGTCATTCTTCTTGTAAACATAGCCTTCAAGGTATACTTTTTGCGAATAATTCTCGTACAACTTTTGAACACTGGCCATGTCACTTGGTACAGGCATATTGTTTTGTAAAAATTGTGGTACAGGCTTAATAAAGTTGGCTGGTCTCGCTGTATTCTTCATTGCCATATTCCTAACTGAAGTAGGTCGAGGATAATTGGGAGCTCTTTGGAATGAAAGTGGACGATCGTCGTCATCATCTTTATGCCCTCCCGAAAAAGCAGGAGCCTCAAGGCTGTTGTCTTGTAATTGTACATTGTTCATCCCATTGACAAGGGAAGCTTCTTCAGATGAGCTAATCATGCTATCCTCACTAAAAATAAGTTGCCTATATTAAGCATATCTTGAGTGACTAGTTTACCTTCCACTCTTGACTAAAGGAGGGAGGGTTGAAGTAAAGGTGACCTTAATAGAGAAGAAAAGAAAGGGAAATAAGGGTACACGAAGTCTATTTTAAGCACTACACGTGATATGGGCTCATATGGCTGTGATTTTTCATTTTAGGACCCAGAAAATGAAAGACAGTGAAGGTACTGAAGGTATACGTATTTCCAAAAATATTAACACTGATGCCAAGAGTAAAATCCGCATTTGTTAAATTCTAATGTCACGTTAACCATTGGTTGATTTCACTTGCTGACAAGCTAAATGTCGTATATGCAAAAGCTTTGTCGTATATATTAAGCATGAAAGCACTGTCAGTTCTCTCTTTTCTTATTAAAAACCGAGTATTACAAAATGAGCTTTCAAATTTTCTACGAAGACGGGCACGGTAATGCAGTTGATGAATACGGTAGACCTGAGCCTATGGACTACGTCATTCATGAGGAGCGATATACTTTAGAAACAGTTAGTTCACACGCTAAGTATTTGCATAATCGGCCTCAGGAGAATAGTTTCGATGTAGGTTCTATGGCAAAAGATGAAGTAGATGTTTGCATGAGTAAGCGAGCATACACACTCTACACGGTTCAAGACAAAGTTAGATTCTTTAAGCTGATGTTTGAGAAAGTTATGAGTGTTTCAGCTGCTGCAAAACAATTAGGTATTCATGTTCGCACAGCTCAAAGACGGGCTCAAATGTACAAAACGGATCCTG
>JAMYHX010000155.1:0-82984 GCA_025529335.1 Rhizopus sp. PT2906
TCTCTCTCTCTTTTGACATGATGTCGTTTTATTCAAACATATTTTTCTTTGTCGTCTTTTTACGCAAATATTTTTTTTATTTTATGACAACATTTTATAAAAGTAATGTCAATAATTAATAAAAATACAGTATGTCACAGCTTGGATGAGATATCCTTTTTATATAAAAGAAAGACATCTTTATTCATCAATAATAGTCACATCTTTCCTTTTACAAGCGATAATATTAATGTCTTGGAATTGTCCTCCCGTTTTAAATGGCTCAATATGTTCTCCCATTGGTCGATTAAAGTGTTAAAAGTGCTGGTATTCCTTTCACTTATGTCGTAAACTACAATGCTTACTATCGCGTAATATCAAGATCACAGACAGATGAAGATGTGCAAGATTAAAACTGAGCCGTAAATTATGCACTCTAATTTTGATTTTATTGGACGTAAAAGTAAAGCAAAAGAATTAACCCTTTTTTTTAATTAATTCAACTTGATGAGCAAAGACAACACAGCACAAACTGCTGCTGTTCAAGTAGGCAAGTATTATAGAAACAACTCAAAAACATCTTTTTAAACAGTGCTCAAATAGCTGTTCGAATACGTCCTTTAACAGAAAGGGATCGAGCACAACCTAGATTTGCCAATTCAGCCAATGGCGATGTTCTTCGTGCTCATGAGAAGCACGTACAAGTCGTTCCTCAAAACAAATACTTTACCTATGACTATGTCTTTGGAACAGAGACACAGCAAAGTGATATATTCACTGCACTTGGACAGAAGCCAGTGTATAAGTTTATTGAAGGTACACAAGAACATTTTTATATTTTATCAACGAGCTCATGGTGATACTAGGATACAATGTGACAATTCTTGCCTATGTAATAATTTGATTCTAAATTTAACTAGCAAAAAAAAAATAGTACTAAGCTTACCATGCCTTCTTTCTATTTTCTTAGGGCCAAACATCATCTGGAAAGACATACACTATGGGTACAGCACAACACGATCAACAGATAAATCCTAAAGAGGAAGGTATTATACCTCGAGCCATGTCCCTTTTATTCGATTCATTGTTGCAGAAAAGCATGGATCAACCAGCTAATGGGGCCCGCAGCCTTCGAGCGCCTGCACAGACATCGGGGCAGAAATATAGATACTCTGTCAAAGTGTCTTTTGTTGAAATATATAACGAAGAGCTCATTGATTTATTAAACCCAGCACCACCACATGAAAAGCCACCAGTGACGATTAGAGAGGATACAAAAGGACACATTTATTGGACAGGAGTTAAAGAAGTATCTGTAAACAACACAGATGATGTCTTATAGTAAAGATTTATTTGTAAAGAAAGAAAAGACAGCTGACACTTTCTGCATAGTTATTTACAACAAGGAACACAAAACCGAGCAACGGGGTTTACAGACATGAATGAAAAATCAAGTCGATCACATGCTATTTTCTCAGTGACATTAAAGCAGGAAAAATGGGTTCCTGGAAATAGTCAGTCAGGCAGAGCTAGTCCTACACCATCAAGAGCTCAATCGCCCAAACAGCAGAGACTCTCTATGATCAGCCGGTATTCAAGCAGTAATAGCAATAACAATAGTGCAGAAGATGGAGACTGGGTCATTACATCATCAAAGTTTCATTTTGTTGACTTGGCTGGTAGCGAAAGAGTAAAGAGAGAGAGAGAAAAAGCATTTGGAGAGGGATATTGACTTTTTTGTTTATAGCTTAAACGGACAGCTGCCGAAGGAGATAGAAGAAAAGAAGGAATCAACATCAATGCGGGTTTATTAGCCTTGGGAAACGTCATTTCTGCATTGGGAGATCCTTCAAAAAAAGGCACACACGTCCCTTATCGTGACTCAAAGCTGACTCGACTACTACAAGATTCACTTGGTGGAAACGCAATGACGCTCATGATTGCTTGTGTTAGCCCGGCCGAGTCAAATCTGGCAGAAACCTTGAATACACTTCAATACGCCAACAGAGCAAGAAACATCAAGAACAAGATGGAAAAGAATGAGTTGGAAGAATGGATGACGACAGATAACGTTGACTTGTTACGAAATACGATAGCAAAACTAAAGAACGAACTTCGTAAATCAAATAGTACCCAGACGACACACACAATACCCACAAAAATGCAAATTCCTTCTGACAATAGGTTCCTGTCCGATTTCAGCGACGATTATTCGTCAACGAGTAGTCCACTTGCTAATGGTGACTATGATGACTTTTGTCATGAGCAAAACCTTCAGATTGCTGATTTACAGTATCAGATTGAAGACTTGAAAGCAAAAGCAGAGATCATGTCCCAACGAAACGTTGTGGTCGAAGAAGAACTTGCTCGACTAAAACAAGCCAAAAATGGCGATATTGATTTTCAAAAGGCTGTAGAACCGGTGATTGAAGAATACGAAAAGACTCTATCCGGATACGAATCTCAGTTAGCCATGATTCGTGCTGCGCTTAACCATGCAGAACATGCCTACGAAGAACAACTTGATAAAGCGCAACAGAGTGAACTTATCATTGAAAAGCAGGATAAAACAATTGCTGAGCTGCGAAAACGATTGAGTAAATTGTTAGAGAGACAACAAAAGGACGAGAAGTATATTGCAGAACTAGAAAAGAAACTGATGACTACTGTCCAAGAATCTGTGCAGGATAGAGAACTGATGATGGAGTTGAGAGGAAAGATTTTAAAGCTAAAGGAAGTTGATGAAAACACAGAGAATTATATTCGTGATCTGGAGACACGACTGAATGCAAGTGAGGAAGAACGATCACAGCTGAAGGCCAGACTTGAAGAGCTGCAAAAGAATGCAAAAGAAGAATCACTCATTGCAAACGCCAATGAATCCTTATCTTTGCACAAGTCTGAAAGCTTGGATGAAAAGGATAAAGAACTAAAGTCCTTGCGCGAGAAATATGAAACAACTGAGAGACAGAAACTGGAGCTTCAAGCTAAACTTGATCAACTTCTTTCTGAAAGTACGATGGAATCTAAGGGTCCTCCAGAAGATGAACGTAGACAAATACGTAAATTAGAGATGGAGCTGGCAAATTTACAGCATGATCATCAAGAAACTTTAAAAGAATTCGACGAACTTTTAATAAGATATCAAGAAGCACTCGATCATGCTGATGCGTTACAGTCTGTACATGGAGATAACGTAGATCTCAAACATAGCCCCACAGAAAATAAAGAAATACTCGTTTTACGGGACAAGGTCAAATATTTAGAACGCGAATTAACAGTAAAATCTAGACAAGATAATAATGAAGCTTCGATTGAAGCTGAACCTGCTTCAAACAAACAAGAAACATCAGGTCTGTTACAACAAGACGAATCAATCGTCCAGAACTTTAGTGAACTTCAAAGGCAGTTTGAACATTTAAAGATGGAAGCACAGCTTCACTCTATCAACATTGCAAACCAACAAACGATTGAAGCTGATATATTCAACCAAGATATTACTATGGAGGAACTTTATGAAAAGTATGAATTACAAATGGCCTCTTATAGACAAGAAATTAAAAATGCTGCAAGACTGCTGAAAGAAGTTAAAAAGGTTAAAACCAGAGAGATGAGAAGCAGTATGCAACAGTTTAGTGCAAGTGATGACGCATATACTAATAACGGTATGCCAAGCATTAGCTTTGAGCATCGAGTGCTGCTAAGGAATATTACAAACTTGGAAAAGCAGATGAGTGAGCAAAACGAAAAGTTGAAGACAGAAGCAAAGAAGTTTTCAAGCGAAATTATGGAAATAATATTAAAAAAGGATTCTACATCTAACGAGCATTCAAATATTCCAACCTCTAGTACATCTTTGTCCAGCAGCTCACCCTCAGCAGAAGACACTGTGTTATCAGAAGAAGATATTCCTGAAAAACAGACTAATCAAATCCTTGTTTTAAAGCAACATGAAGAAGCTCGAAGTGCTCTACAGACTAGACTATTTATCGCAAAGCAAGACTTGATGTGTCATAAAAGTATTATATCAGTGTTGGAAAACAAGCTAAGGAATGTAGAGATCACAGTTGCGTTATTCAAAAAGCGTACTGAAAACAATGTTCTGTCTGTGGATGATGTGGAAATGGAGGAGCTCATGTTAAAAATGGATGCTATGAAACTTCAGCTGGAAGGCAGTGAAAAGATGGAATCAAAGTCAATATCAGATGTATAATTTTGTTTTACTATTCATAGTTATTTAATCCTATTGTTATTGTTATTGTATATCAAGAAATACCCCCATTTTACCCCCAATATTCAGCCTATATCTCACGTATTAGATATGCTTGTACATTAAAGTCTTAAACTAAATAAAATGATGATTCAATCAGAATGATATATTTTGTAATGTAATTTTTTATATGTTTGTGTGTTTGTCAATAAGAGACAAAACATGCGAATTGATTGCCAATCACTGCAAACTCTTAATGGCAAAGGCCGCAAAAGAGGTTTCAAAGCACGCGAACACAGTTGTCAAAGGACGCTAAATGAATGGAAAAAACCAGTAATTCCGTTTTTTTTTTGTTGTTGTTGTTGTTGTTGCTATTACCTCCTGAAACTTGCTTTTGTCTTCTTCTAGATCTTTATGACTATCTCATTATTGCTTAAAAAAGTATATCCATATTGTGACGCCGAGGATGGCTTTGCCAGAAGGTGAGCACTACATGCATCAGAAAATAAGTTACGGGCACTTCTTCTAGGCGCTATGTTGTTACTATACAACTTCACACTACCAAAACCTCTGCTTAGCCTAAGGCTGTCCAGTTTACTCTCTCTGATATAAAATACGATATCATCATAATTACACATGTTCTTGCATCTTTGCTGATCAACTGACAACATAAAATTAGAATAAATAAACAATTCTTTTTTATCTCTTTCTTCCTGAAAAGAAACAAAACAAGTTGGCAACTTCATAAAGCCATGTTTAGCTTGATGCTGCACATTGAAAGGTTTTGTTGGAAGACGTCATAGGTAATGGATAGAGGTAGTGCCCGTAGTATTAGTCTAATTTCTGGTGCATGTAGTATTTCCCTTGCCAGAATTGAAAATGTCCTGCGACATGTCCAGTGAAAGCATCAGATCCTATTATCCAGTCGTTGTCAATCAGACCAGCCGCCGAAGAAGTCAAAGCCCTATACTTTATCCTTACATAAAGCGTATCCTTGTGTACCAATCAAACTGGTATGTCTTTGCTGTAATGCTTATTTTGATGATAAGCATGCACTGGCAGAACATATTGATCAACAACATGACTTGTAAGTAAATCGCTGTGTATCCACCTTGTTTTATGGATTTTCTTTAGTGTTTCTCATATTCTATCTGCTGAAAATACTGATTGATTGATCGGCGACGTAAACATAACCAAGAAGTTTGACGAATTTCGCAAGAATACCATTAGAGATAGGCATGAATATATCAACTTGGACAAATTCTTTTGCCAACTCCTGTATAACTAAATTGTTCGTTTATTGTGCCTGTTATTTATTTATTTCTATTAGGGCTATGACATCCATTTTATTCATCCAGCGGCGTAGCTTGTATAATAATATCCCATCAGAGGTTCTGAGTCCACAGCAGCAGCAAGATATAAGGACAAGTTTGATGGATGACATTGGTTTCCAGCAATCCTTTAAGGCCACGGATTACGAAAAGGTCAAGGCTATACTGAACGTATGATATGTAATAGTTATTCCAATCCACATTCTCATCTACAATCATCTCTTTAGGAATACCGTGATAACACCAAAGACGTAATAGTCTCGCGCGTTGACCTCCTTTTACTGGCAAAATCAAAACCTGTGCCTGAGCGAAACGTCTTGCTGGCAATTGAAGCACTGTAAGTTTTCCTTTGATGTCGGGGGTTGTATATCGCTGTATTTGATGATATGCTTATACTGATGGTTTTTTTGAAAGAATGCCTACTCTGAAAGATTTAGATCTTCCGTGTTTGTCCTCAGAAGGTCACCTCACAGCAACTTACATCCATCTCTCAATCCAGCACCTGTTTGCTGATGATCCGTCACATAAATGAAGAATACTTTTAAGATGCTCAAGTTCAGCTGACGTAAACTATCAGACGTAAGTCATCTAGTATAAATCTTGCCATTCATCTACTGATCTTGATTGATCTCAAGCTTAACCATTAAAATTTACAAGTATAAATACTCCACTTATATATTAAATAAACATCATTGAACTATGATGAACACTACGCGCACGAGGAAATCCACGAGAAGGTTAATGCTACGGACACTTCCTCTAGGGGCTACCTATGTTGGCACTATTTAACTTTACACTACTAAAGCGTCTATCTAATTTAAAGCTGTCCAGTGGGATATTCTTTATAATTACACTTGAATGACTTTGGTTCTTTGTTGATCAAACTGACAACATAAAAAAAATACAGCAATAGCCACATTTTATTTTATTTTTTTCTTTTTGAAACTTTATAAAAGTCGTACTCCACATTAAGAAATGTGGAAAGATATCCGTTGCTGAGCGAAGTTTTGTTTGACGCTGTACATTCAAAAGGTTTGTTAACGACATCACAGGTGGCGCTTGTAACATTAACCCTCTCGTGGATTTCCTCGTGCGCGTAGTGTATACCTTTTTTTTTTTTTTTTTTGGTCATTATAGTTGTCTAAGGACGAATGGAAGCGGGACAGTACTTTATCTGCCAAGTACTTACAATAGTAATCCAAAAATATTAGAATGAATAAGGCTATTTTGACCTATCTATTGAACTTACTTTTCAATGAGGCAGATGGTGATCGTATGTTCACGGTTGGGATGGACTGGACAGGTCCTATGGGGTATATGTTTGCCATAAAACAAGTAAAAGATATATATGTAGCCAAGCCAACTTTTACTTTGATGATGCCCAGCTATTTTGACGAGCTGTCATCTTTTGAAGAAACGCTAAATTGCCTGCATGCTTGGCGTAACCATCATTTAAGCCTGAAGGAAATCATGTTGTCAGCACTTCGCAAATGTGAACAAGAAGTATTCTTTTCTTCTGTTCTTGGGACATATGTATCCGCAGATGTCGACAGTTCGCCAAATATATATCTGACACCATCTCAACGTCGCCACAGTTAGGCCCCTGCGACAACTGATCCTAATTTGGAAGATTTAAATAACGATGAGCAATAAAAAAAGCATTTGCTGTTGTTTTTATGACAAGTAGTATTGAAAGAACTTGAAAAAAAAAAAAATCAACGATGAATGTTGACCGACTTTCCATTTTAAAAGCCCAAAAAGAGACTCTTGCAAACGACATGTTCGATAAATGCACACGTCCCACTTTGATCTAAAAAGCTAATTTTTTTTTTCAGAACGGTAACCCAACCAGGTATTAAAAAAAAGAAGATGTCTAAAATGACTTGGTCTGGAATTGGTTTTTCCCTCTAAGTTTGCGAACTGTGATTGTTTACTTTGCGGCCTTTTTTACTGTCCGCAAAGTAAACAATCACAGTCCTGAAAAAACAAATCTGAATTACCAAATATAGAATAAAAGATTGGAACTTAAAATAGGGTCGCATGGTTCTGTTTACTTTTGCCTTGGACAGCAAATCACATTAGAGTTTACTATTTTAAGAGTTTTTACCAAGACAAACATTAGAAATAACCCTTTTCTTTCAATCACTCTGTAACTTCAAACATTCCTTAATATGCCCTTTTTTGGATCATTTTAAGCAGCATTTTTATATCGGAATATATTACTTTTGGTCACCCTGTCCCAAAGAGAAGCATTTGATGTACTCCAGCAAATCTAATGTTATTAGCTGCTCTTCAGTTGCTTATATATAAAATAAGATGCTGATGGCGTATTCTGCATGATAGTACCCTGCTTATTCAGCACGTTATTTCTATATCCGTCCTCGTGGGGCTAAAGTTAAAGTAAAATAGAAACTTTTAAGAACAGCGAAAGGTATGAAAATGTACTTGCATAGAAAATATATAAATATGTTGAACTAGCTTTAATGAAGAAAGGAAAAGGACGGCACACAGCCCTTAATATGTATCCTTTATAATAGTCTTGTGTAACATAGCCCGTTTCATAAGATGCGCGGTTAACCAGATCCGTATACCAAACATTAAACATTTGTGCATGTGAGTAAGCATTGAAACACGTATCAAGATTTGTGTTTCCATGTAATTTACCCGAGAAAGAGATTAATAAAGCAAGATAGTACTTACCAGGTAAACTGTCGAACCTTCTATTGCGCAGTAAAGAAAAAAATGAAGGAGGAAGTTGCGCTGTGCTATGAATCTGACTCTATGGCTGTACAAGTATCACAGCACCAAATCAGCTGCTGATCATTTTAGGGTTCCTTGTTTGTTTTTTTTTTTTCTGTTGCACAGGATTGATAATAGGTTAAAGTAACCCTTTTTTCTTTTTTGATGTACGAATTATGTTGCTTTTGCTTTCATAATTTACAACCTCTTTTACTTACTTTGATGACAAGTGTTAAAAATGGGGGAATGTACATAAATAATACAAGGTATATATTATTAATCTTTGTATTAATAGACACATGTATACGCTGCCCTACGTTTTACAAGCATTAATAAAGGGTTTTTTTTTAATAGAACTCAATATGTTCTTTTGCGATACAACTACACGTTTTTTAATTATATCTGAATGTCAATGTGCTACAGCGTTAATGTGAAATATGAAAATAGGATAAAAGAGTGATAAAGAAAGCAATCTTCAAGAATATAGGTTATGTGTTTCATCTTTTGTTGGAGCATAAAACGTGGCGTATATACACATATGCAGGATTACGTCTTCTATATTTTGACGTCTATAAACAAAGACATTATGCAGGTTTGTTTATTAAGACAATTCATATTATTATCTCTTTTTTTTTTCCATTTATACAGCTGGATTACGCAAATATAAAATGAGAAAAGCAAGAAACTATATAAACTACAGGAAACAAGCACAGAAATATGGAGAAACATAGTATATAAATATATGCGCGCAATTAATGATAATAATTAAGTATACAATGGCATAAGTAAATGGTGCTTAAATGTGAAGTATGTAGGTTGTTGATCTATGTTGATTTACTTTTTTTTTTTTTTTTTTTTTTTTTTTTTTTTTTTTTTTTTTTTTTTCTTTCTGAAAACAATCTGAAGGTTATATCTTTTGAATAGTAAAAAGACATCCTAAAGTACAAGATTAATATATCAATATACATTCTGATTATTAAATGTTATATCGTATTACCTTTGTCATATTTTCAGCAATATTGCTTCTATTAATGATATCGATTAGCAAAGGGATCGCTGTCCGCATGTTTACTATCAGATTGACGCGTTGCTTCTTGTTCTATCATGTATGTATCAATACTACTGCTCCGCGATCTCTCGCTTGGATAATTGATAAAATAGCTTGAACTTCTGCTAGTTGTACTGTGGCTTGCCTCGGGCATTTGTCTTGCTTGCTGGCTTTCGGATTCAAGTAAAGGTTGCAGGATACGTCGACGCGCATTGATAAACCAATTGCTTATTTGGTTCACTCCGAGACCTGTTTCATCCGCAAGCTCTTGTTTTTCCCTTTCGGTTGGGTACGGATGACGTTTATGCAAAATCAACCATCGTTTCAGAAACTCGGTTACTTCCTTTGGTAAGTTCCCTCTTCTTTTTTTACGGTACAAATGGGGTTTATGAACGTGATAGAACTGGGGTTCAGTGATAAATTTTGTAGAAATGGGTTTAGATTGTCTGCTCTCAAACTGTTCTCTGTTGATACTGTTACTTTCTTCACGAATAGAGTGGTCGGGAATAATTCTTTCTTTGTTTGTGCCCATAAAGTATAGTGGAGGTGGTGTTTCAGTTCTTGTTCTTGGTTCTAATGCGTCAATTATGGATTGATCTTCTTGTCTGTTGTCAATAGAAGATGAAGTAGGTGCAAGATAACTGAATGCTGAGTTGGTATAGTAATTGATTCCTTTATTAGCAACTGATATACAGTCCATATGTTCGTCTATTGATTCAACAAGAGAACGATAACAAAAAGAATGAGTAAACAATGACAGACTATTTTAATTCCTTTTTTGTAAATTATTTTTCTTTGTACCTGTTGTGTTTGCCTTTGAAAGTGTATCATAAAAGTATGCGCCCTCGTTCATCCAAATGCGTGTATTATGTTCAAGAAATCTTTCTACTTTTAACCAATGTGACTCTATCGCTTCCTTTCGACTATTAGCATTGGATTCGCTCAACTTTTCGGTATTGTTGAATAATACAAATGGTTTAAATACTTTATCCTGCACAAGATTCACTCTAAGAGTTAGTAAGATAATGCTTTTCAATTAAGTCACCGTCAACACTCATTGATGCACACAGATGTAATGTTTATCTTTTATTTTCTCGGTATTTATGTGCATCATTGTGTTTTATTATTATTATTATTACTTTAACTCTTACTTTTTTATCCATTTTGTATGTATCAAAAGACTATTTCTTGAGATTGAACAACACTAAAAGAAGAGCAAACAAGGTACGGTGTAAGAAGAAAGGGGAAAAAAAAGAAGAAGGGCTACTAACAACAAGTAATTAATGTGAATAAAAAGCAGAAAGAAAAGGAAAAATAAAAAAGAGAAAAAAAAAGGGAATTTGATTTAACTCTAATAATATCCAACAGCAAGTAAATGCTGCAAAGGGGAGCACGCCTTCACATAAAGAAAGAAAGAGGGAAAAAGATTATTTTGTTGTCTCATTCATTTCTTTTTAACATCCCTAATCTTTTGGAAAATATACGTACCCACATTTACTCTATATATTCGCATACCCGTCATTGGTTTGGGTCCTTCCATTATTCTTTTTCGATAAGGTGACTTTGAGAATTATGTAAGAATTACACTGCTCTACGGCACTAGTGAGAAAGGTCATGAGTTGCAGTAACAATGCACAAGGATAATATAAAATGAAGAAAGGATCAAAATTATATTAAAAGCCGCCTCAATTACTACATTCTGTTATTCTACAACTGATTGAGGTGTGTTTTCATACTGCAAACGACAAACTAGGTCCTGTCTTATTATCAATACGTTATACAAGCTCAAGAGAGGTTTACTGACTTAAATATAAAGACGTCATAACAGCAGCCGAAAGAGAGAAAAGCTTGAAGTGTATATACAAATATATACATGTAACAGACTTCATCTGTTTCATTGCCTAGCAGCTCGTGGCACACAAATATCAGGCCATATTAACACAGTAATAAGAGCAATTTATTGTTATTTCCTCGCCACGCATATTATTATGTTATTGTATATGTTTATTACAAGACCTAGGTCCCTTTCCTCCTTAAAGGAGAAGCATGTTATTCAAGAGTCAGATCATTCATGCATATACTACGAATCTGGGTGATACTTTATTGTATCTCATGTAGTGTGCACAGACCATCCAGTTAGCTATTACTTTCTGTTGTCAGTTCTGTGGATACACTTGATCATTCTTTTTGTGTTTGTGTGCAAGTGAAAAAAAAATAGGAGGAAAAAAGGAAGAAACATATCTGATACGCAAATCCCAGATTAATCACGTTCTTGAACATTCTATAAGGTAAGTGTTTGAAATTGATAATAAATTCTTTTTATTCCATGGTCAACTTTCTCTCTTTGAAGCTGTATGTTGTTCCTATTAACCTCAAGAACTAATGTAAAGACTGAACCAGAGTACAATCCTTTAGACTTCCTTCTTCGCTACTTTTTCATGTATAGTCACTTTGTTTGATCATAAAGCTAACATTGATCATGTCTATTCTTCACTCTATAATAAAAGGGAGCGATGTTAGAGTGTTACCTTTTTTTTTTTTTTTTTCTTCAACCCGCTTTTTATTTTGTGTGTCTGGATACTTTTTTTTTGTGCCCCATACCTTTTTCTTTTTGCACAAAACGAAGAAACTCGCGCTTCATTGTGCGGTGATTAAATGATCAATGTGCATCTTGCTGGAGTGGGAAGGAGAAGAAGACGGTTTCACGCCACGCTTTATTTTTAGAGGTTAATCATACAAGTATTTCTATTAAGATCTTGCACAATTAATGAAATATTCATTAAATTGGATTCGCTTTATGCCAATGAAAAAAGCGTTTCACCATTACTGGTAAATAAATACCTTCATTAACCAAACTCATTTGGTACATAGAACAGTTAAAGGTTACGGTAAACATATTCGTATTGTCATATATAACGCCCCTATTTCATTTGGGTTGGTCATTGTCAACTTTATCTGTCAATCTACGTGCATCTGTTTCATTCATTTGCAAAAATCATCTTTCTTTTATTTACAATCACAGTCAGGTCGCTTTAATTCAATATAAAGAGTAGTAAAGCTTCCTCTTGTTGTTATTCAGCTTTAGATTTGAAATGGTCAATTAGGTCCATGACTTGTATGAATTAGATTAAAAAAAGAAAGCTGAATATTACTAAATAAGCACAAGTTTATAGTGGAGATTGAATGTAGAATGTATGCTGTATAAAGTATTATAACGATTCGTAACAACTCATCACTTACTTTCACGTCCACGACGATCATTACTGTTATCAATTAAAAGTTTGGCTTATTCATGACCAAAATATCAAGATAACTATAAAAGGAGCATCAAGAAATCAAGATGTCCGAGCAGGAATAATTGTTGATCTAAGAATGATATGTTGCTAATAAACACTCTATGTACTTGATACTTTTTAATATATTGAGAAAATAAACAGATTCATTAAACATAACTTTTATTAAGTATGAAATCTAGTTTGGAGTGATTATATCAAGATTTTACTAATTTTCCTCTCTCCGGCTATTTTAGCCATCTTCCTCATTGCACCCTTCATATTGGATAGACCAGACTTGTGCTGGTGATGATGATTATGACTAGGCTGTTGTTGTTGTTGCTGTTGTTGTACATAATGAATGGGATGCTGATGTCGATGCATGTTTATATTTTCTGAATCAGTGACGTTACTTTCATTAACAACCGTGTCTTCACTGATGACACTATCTTCCAATAGATCCATTCTTGAGCGGTATCTTCTTATGTTCAATTTCAAATTAGAAAGAGAGCTATTTAGCTTTCTCAAAGGATTTGCTTTATCCTCTATATTATTAGATGTAAGCTGATCTGTGCGAGATTGGAGCTGAAGAAACTGATTGAATGCTTCATGAATTTGATGTTCTGCATAGCATGCCTTGGTTTTGTTAAACAAGTAAGATTCCTCAAAAGGATCTTCAGGAACCACAGCCGGTGTTTTTACGGCCTCGTTCAATATACGGTACAGCGAAGATGAAATCCTCATATCTTTATCAGATGCCCTAAGTGAGTCCTGAGAGACAAAGATAGATATCCAAGGCTTTTCTGGAGGTTCTGGTACGATATCATAGTCATTATCCATCATTTTCTGAATACCATCAGCATTTTCGACCCAGTCAGACGAATTTCTATTTATCTTGGCAATAATACGACTATAACACTTTGCTCTTGCCCTTGTTCCTTCTGTCTTACACAATGGTTGATATTCCATATAATTGACGCTGGAATAAACAGAGGACATGTCATAACCTGAATCCGTTCGAGAATGCGACAATCCCAATTGTGCACTTTTACGACTTGTGATTTTAGCATGTTCAATGATCAGACGAGTTAAAAAGTGTCCCGACTTTTCTTCCATTATTTGACTGCAATCGCTTGGTCCCAGTACCACTTTACCTAACGAGTCACCTAATTTGTAAGCGTCCATAAGATTGACATGTTTATGTTGTAATAGTTCGACGAGAAAGTCTAGAATTTCAATCAAGAGTTGTTGGCTTTTGTTAGGGATAATAGAAGATAGATTGGATAATGTACAAGCTATATTTTTTAAGGGGGGAAATATTGATAAATAAGACGAATTAATCGCAACAAATGATTATAGTTACTCTCATAATTGATCTTTCTCCAAGCTTTTTTTGAAATAATTCTGTCTGGTGTAGACCAAAGTGCTACTTGCATCAAAGTAGCCACGGAGTGAATGTCGACATAGGACAGATCGTTGGCAGTAAAGTCTCGTTTATTGAATATCTTGATAAAAAGCCCATAATTTGGCACTATCAAAGAGGGTATTAGAGATTATTATATCTTTACAATCAACTAAATTACCTGTCTTACGAAATATTTTACGCTCTTGGAAGCCTATATATATAGTTTATATAATCAGCTCTAGAACTTACTGAATTCTTACCTCTTTGACGTATTTCTTCAATACACAATCGTGTTACTTTTGCAATAAAATCAAAAGAGTAATACATGATGAAAAGTTGTCAAGAATTAAAAAGAAAGTGGAAAGAAGAAAAGAAAGAGAACTGGTTTTTTATTTATTTGCTTAATACATTTGCACTTCTTTATTCATCGCGGCCCCTTGTGATAATAGGAGAATATAAACAAAAAAAGATAGGTCACCTAACCTTAATACGCCTTCAAAGACATACGTTATAAAGGGTCAAATTTGACATGGCCCATGTTATATTACCCTTCTTTTTCAATAATAGTCCAAGGACACTTGCCATGATCTAAGTTGAGGGCCCACGCATTTATATAAGCCATGATACTTTATTTATGCACCTGCTTCCCTTTACATGCAGAGAAAAAGTCAGGGAGCGTCCTTTTTGAAAATACGAAAATAGAGTACCAATAGGATTTCTCTTGAATGTACATTATCTTTGTATTCTTTAGCATAAAATGAAATTAAGGGATAAACAAGCTCAATCAGTACTTTTATATCACACATTTATCGTGTAGTCAAGACTATCCTTACCTATCACAGCTCTACTTTTATATTTCTAAGATGGAGGGAAACCTTTAGTATGATCTAGTGTGTTCTCTGAAAGAATTCGCAAGAGTAAAATAGAAAAAAGATGGGCATGCTTCTTTGTACGAATAACCAAGCAATTACGCATAATAGACTGAAAACTCTTTTTTTTTAGACATATGAAACTAGTTTATCAAACATAAGTTCGTCACTTCTAAATTTATCTCATTTAATGAATTTACTGCAATCCCCCTCTCTCTCTCCTCTCTTTGTATCAAGCAAAGAACTCTATACAACAGGAATGCATTCAAACTTTTGTCGGACATTAAAAGAAAGTAAAAGTAACGCGCTGTAACTTTTTTTCAAGTCTTTCCAATACAAAAAGGATATACAAGATGTCAAATATTAGAATGGTTAGAAATAAACGTTAATAAATATTTCCTTTCCCACTTATGACAGCTTCCATAGCTAAACGAAAAGGAAGAGGCAGATGGTGATGTTGAAGTGACTTGGATTGATCAGGAACGTATCAATGAATTTAGTAAATATAATGCCAAAATCGACGATTTTGAAGAGGAATATGAAAAACTCAAGGTAAATAAAGTAAACTAACTTGTATGAAAATACTAAAGGGTTGCTTTTAGAAAGAGAAGGAGTATTTAGATGACGTTGCCATGGAACTAGAATTAGCTGATGAAGACGAACCTGTTCGATACAAAATTGGTGATGCCTTTGTTCACATTAGTGTTTCTGAAGCAACTGAAAAAATCGAAAAAGATTCAGAAAGACTTGATTTATTAATAGAAGAAGCAAAGCAGAACATAGACAAGGTACAAGAAAAGATGGACGAACTTAAGAAATTGTTGTATGCTAAATTTGGAAATGCAATCAATCTTGAGAAAGATTAAGTTCTTATTGAATAAATAAAAAAAAAAGCGTTTATTGTTTTTCACCCAACTTCTTTTCAAGTTTATCAAATTCTTGAAGGGCAACTGATTCATTTTCATCAATCACTTGTTCTACGCCCTGAACTTCTGGGATATAATGCATCAACATATTTTCAATACCATTCTTTAATGTCACAACTGCACTATCACAGCCTCTGCAGCTACCTTTCAGCTTGAGCTTCACAATGCCATTTTCAAAACCACAGTATTCGATATCACCACCATCTTCTTGAATAGAAGGTCGAATACGTGTATCAAGTAACTCTTTAATCATTTGAACTTCTTCTGGATCATCAGGATGAATGGTTGTATCACTTGCTGCCAAATCCCCTTCATCGAATACAATGGGTTGTCCTGAGGTAAAGTGGTTCATGATGGCAGAATAAATATCAGGTTTCATCAATTGCCATTCTGCAGTAGATTCCTTTGAGATGGTGATAAAGTCAGGTCCAAAGAAGACACCTGCAACACCTTCAATTTGGAAGAGTTGCTTTGCAAGTGGAGATTTCATTGAAGATCGAACGTCAAGGAATTCTGCTGTGCCATTACCTAACACAGGTGTGCCAGGAATAAATTTTAAGGAATCATCATTGGGAGTTTGCTCAGTTTGGATAAACATGCTGCGCACTATAAACACATGATAAATAAGGTGAAATGACAACAGTAATGACAATAATCTAACCTTGTTGACGTGCTAAAAGAGAAGGCATATACTGCGCATTAAAGCGAGTAGCCCATAAGCTGTGGCTCTTTGTCATTAAATTTCTTTGAGCATAGCTTCTTAGCTGTGGGATTGCCCTTAAGCATGTTGATCTGCTAAGGCCCGTCAAAATAATTCGTGAATTCATTAGTAATAGAAAAGATAATTCAAGCAAGGGCGGTCGATAAAAAAAAAGGGAAGCACTACGCACACCCAAAGATTTTGCATAAATGTGACGTAAGCAATTCGATTTGCACAGCAGACAGCATATCTATCGTATTTGCCTTAAAAGTATTACATCTTGTCGTAAAATGTTGAAGAAAAACAAAACAAAAAAAAAAGACTGACAACAAAATGCGTTATACTTATGACTTATCATGTCCAATTCTAATTGGACATGATAAATCTACGCAATAATCCTGAATGTGTCTTATATGTAGCTTTGCAGCGAGAAAGATTAAATTTGGTTAGATATGATTAGGTGTGTAATGATAATGGCTCGAAAAAAGAAGAAAAGTAGTACTCAAATGACTGGTATGGCCTTTTGTTCTTTGCATAATGATCATGCATCTACTTTTCTGAGTAACACAATGTTTAGCTGGCCAAAAAAATCTTAATCAAAGTCTCAGTAAGATGTTTGTGTAGAATAAAACCATGATCAGACATACCAATGTTAAAGTTCTTGTGCTGTTTCACTGTGATGTGGTCATTGCTTAGGAAAATCACACGAGATGTATTGAAAACTATAGGTATTGACAAAGCTGCCACAGTAAAAAGTAAAAAGTCTACCATCACATAGATGGGAGCTCTTGTCACAGTCTAGGATAGCTACCAACGCCCCAAAGCATTCTTTCAGGGCCACATTATGATATGATTCGTAAATCTCTCGTCATTTGATGATGCTTTGTTGCTTTTCAAAACCCAGCCATAGATAGATGAGACATTTTGGTGAGGTTGACTTATTACTCATCCAATAGTATACTTTCCACAAACATGTGAATCTGCTCACAAAGGTATGCCAAGAAATACTAGTCCGCAAATGTTTGCTTGCTTACACATGAATACAATCAAGACTGCATTGTGTAAAGAGAAGACTGTGTGGCACGCTCTGAATGATAAGGTTTAAGACGTAAAATGGCGCAATTCGGAGCACTGTCTTTTTCAAAATTTGTGGCCCAACCTAATTTCTTTGGCTGTAAAAAGAAAGTCAATTCTGACATGCGCTTTCTTTCTTTATGACAGAAAAAAAGAACAAGAATTTAGTAGAGATCGTTCGACATTTCACTCCATCATGGTTTAGCGTTACCATGGGAACAGGCATAGTTGCCATTCTGCTGCAGACATTTCCTTTTCAATTTTCTGGACTGCAAACGATTGCACTTGTTTTGTTTCTGTTCAACGTCGTCATTTACAGCGTCTTTACGATCATTACTGTACTTCGCTATGTATTGTTTCCTACAATATTCTTTCTCATGCTTCAGCATCCAGCACAGAGCATGTTTGTTGGCACGATTCCTATGGGATTAACAACTATAACAAACTTTGTTACGATTGCGCTCACCGACAAATATGCCTGGGCTCTGAACCTTGCTTTCACTCTCTGGTGTATCGAATTTGCCTTGACGCTTGTTAGTTGCTTTTTAGTGCCCTTTTACTTTATTGTGCACCACACACATGCCTTGGAAACAATGAACGGCACTTGGTTACTCCCTATTGTTCCTGCTGTAGTCACTGCAGCATCAGGAGGATTGTTATGTCACTATTTGGATGAGCAGAGAGGCTTAGTCATTCTCATTGTATCATATGTAACCATGGGCATAGGCATCTTACTAGCACTCTCGATCATTGTCATTTATTTTTATAGACTTGCTGTCCACAAGCTTCCTCCCAAGGAGGTTATTATTAGCTCTTTTCTGCCTTTAGGTCCACTTGGCCAGGGAGCATACGGCATGATCCAGCTAGGATCTGGCGCACAAAAGTTATTGGGAGATCGTTACATTCCTGGACTGGGTAATACCGCGTACAGTTTAGGCTTTATCCTTGCACTCTTTCTTTGGGGCTATGGTTTATGGTACTTGGTTGTGGCTATTTTCTCTGTCAGTATTACAGTCAAACACAAGATCCCATTCAACATGGGTTGGTGGGGACTCACTTTCCCGTTGGGCGTCTATACAGCAGCAACATTGGCTATCGGCAAGGTACTCGATTCCATGTTTTTCAATATCCTAGCTGCTGTCTTTACTTGCTGTCTAGTCACGCTTTGGTTAGTAGTTACGATCAAGACGATTGTTGGAGCAGCCACTGGTAAACTGTTTTATGCTCCATGCCTTTCATTAGCACAGTGATATGTTATAGATTTATTAAGAGATAGAATGTAGAATGTAGTAAAATAATACATAAATAGTGTACATTTTTTATATCACAATGCTCTCCGTGTCATCTAAGCTCCGTAACTTGTTCTGTTCTTCTTCACCAAACGTACCACCACTTGCCATCTTTTTACCATTGTTTTGCTTAGGAGATAGTGCGAGAGTTACTGAATTATCGTACCAGGACTTGATGGCATCAAGCAATGCCATGATTTTGATTTCATGACCGTTGAGGATATCTATTGATTCATAGTTAGTATTAGTTTATAACAGCAAAGGAGGGTTGTATTACCCCTGAATGTATATCCCCCGTCGAGATCAATGCCCTCCTGATGCATATACTCAAAAGCAGTAATCATTCGATCCATCATTTGAGAGTAAACAGACTGATTAAGGTTAACAGGACATCGTCTGATCTCCTTACCGCCTAAATTTTCCAGCAATTCCAGCAGAATCTCGCCTGTCGATAGCTCTGTCAAATCACGAATGGGGTCATGTACATGTATATTGATCCAGTCAATGTATCCCTTCCTTTTCATCAGTAATTCACGTTGGTTCTCTGGAGTAGGTTGATAGTGCCTTGACGAAGGTAGATCTTCCACTGCCAGATGATTATGTCGACTTGATTCAATGACACTCATGTTTTCAGGATCAATCAAATCCTCGTCTTCTTCATCTGGATAAAATGACACGCTGGGCGCGATAGAAGACGCGTTGTGGATGGGCGAAACCATTTTCCTCGCTGTTGTTGTGGAGCTACTACTACTACTCTGCGTCGTACTTGGACTGATCATCATAACGCCACTTGTGCTCGTAAATCCAGAATCTTTTAGTTTTGTGCGATGATCAAAGGAATACTCAGACATGTTATCCATCGGCACGCCTCGCAACCTTGGGCTCATCATGGATGGTGTGCGGCTGCCTGTTGTGCTTGATAGCGGTGATGAAAATGATTGTTGAAAGTTGAGTTCTTCTGGATGTTCTTCCATAGGTGTCAGTCCAGTGTTACTAGTAATACTGTTGTGTCGGTAGGATGAAGAGGGGCTTTTTTGTTGCTGTGGATGAAATATGGTTGATGGGGGACGAGGGCGCATCCGACGAGCAGTTTCCAAGGACACGGTCGGAATCGTACTAGAAGACATAACGGGGGTTCCATAATCTCTTTCAATAGTTGCCTTCATCAGCGCTTTTACCCAATCCTTCATGTATTTTTCTTGATCTGTGTAAAAATAAAACGTCCTTTCTTTTTCATGGTGTGCCTTGAAGCAGTATTTCCCTGGTTGAATTGAACTATCGACTTCAATCCTGTATCCTTTTAAATTGATTATGCCTTTCATTCTGATGGCCTTTAAAGGAAAAAAGTTAGAACGTCTTCTTTTGTTTGCTATATATGTGTTACCTTTGGGCTTTTGAAATAAAATAAATTGTTTGCTTTAAGCACAAACCATCGCTTATTCCAATTTTTGTACTTGTCACCTTGCTTATATAACCAGCCTTCCATATCAGGTATTAAAGACAGCTCAGGCGCCATTGGCACGTCCTCCGAACGTCGTACCATGTTCGAGGACGGCAGGATAGACTGTAACTTGCTTGTAGAAGGTAGTAACGATGATCTCATAAAATTGTATTTGCTATTACTCTGTTTAGTCAGGTGAGAAAAAACACATGGGTCAGTCATATAACCACGGTGTCAAGATGTTTACCTCTTGCATATTGTTGCTACTGAATGGAGTATTCAACGTATGTCTTCGTCCAAGTTCTTGCATACTATGATCTTGTCTGTAAACACTACTAGCGTGACTTATTTGACTTGAATTTCTAGACAAGTTATTATTCTGAGACATGGCCCTTTGAGGGGATGTCATGGTTGAGTCTATAGAGGGTCTTTTACTATTGTTGATAGAATTCACCAGTTGTGAGTTTCGAATGACTGTACTGTAATCAGAAACCAAATCATCGTCAGGATAAGGATGCTTAGTGTGATTGTTATTGTAATATGGCTTTTCAGGTAGTGGTGAGTTTAGTCGCGAATTGGTTGAAGGAGTGTACTGCAGATGATGAATATGAGTATGAAGTCAAAGTGTTTAAAAAGTACGTTACTTTTATATTTTTCGTTTCTTCCTTTAAGGCCGTGATTGCACCATGTATCTTGAATCGTTTTCCAAACGTATCAATCTGCAACTCTTTTAGGGAATCTAGAGTCAATTCTAACAATATGTCTCCTGTGATTTCCTGTTCTTTGAATGTATCGGCAAGTCTCTTGTCGAAACCAACATCGATCAACCACAGAGCAACTTGATCGGATGACCACTCTTCAATAGGTTTCATTCTTAGTGCTGGATTGTTTAATGATTGCTTGACAATGGACTGTATATTCTTTGAAGACATACTCAAATGACTACTGCTTATCCTTAATTTGGCCACCCCTTCCTCTATATTTTCTCTTGGTGGCGTTGAAGATGTGTATGTAATAGGAAATAAACCGATCTCCCCCTTTTCGTTGCGGCCCTGTTTATATATATAAAGATTAATGTCAAGTGCAACATTATATTCTAATATCCAGTACCTTCCACCAACCGTCATTGTATCCTTCGTCTTTTTCAAACACAACCACTTTCTCTCCTACGTCAAGTGAGATCTCGTCGACGTTCTCTGCTACAAACTTGTGCACAGTATAAACTACTTCCATAAGACAACAAAAAGGGAGAATGGCAACAAGTTACAGAAGGAAGAAGAAAAAAAAACAAAAAGAAAAAAAATAAACAAATAAGAAATAAATCAAAAGTTACATTTTTATATGATTTGGTAAGTCTCATTTTCCAATGTAAAAGATAGACCAGAGTGTGTAACATTGGCAGAAATGAAATGGACAAGCCATTATGCTGCATTTAGTAAATTTAATTTAAATAATACATAATAATAAACGAGGTTCTCTCCCTCTATTCATTTTGCTTGTTGTCCCTCCCTCCTTTACTTATTGTCAACGTATAACAATCTAAGCGGGGAATCAATTTCTTTTTTTGCCTTTCTCTTCCCTTTTTATTTCAAAGTGATGTCAAATCAACAGGTAAAAGGGTACTATGGTTACTATTGCTATGGATACAGTACTTATCTTTGACATATAGAAACCTTCGTGCCAAAAATATGGTAAATAAGATTTCAATATGAATATAGTGTTGTTGATCATCAAGTTTAGCCTGTGATATCCAAGACTGTTTAGCAAAGAACAATTACCAAGAGTCAAAGTGTCAAGACTTGATAGATAAACTTGACAAATGTTGTCAAGATCTCATTGACAGTGGAGGCAAGAGTGTTTGCTGTCCAGAAAAGAAATATAAAAATAACCCGAGGACAAAATAAAAAGACAGTTCAAACTACAAGATATTATTTTCCTTTCTTTTTTTTTTTTTTTTTTTTTTTCTCTTATCTTTCTTCTTTACAATTTAGCACAATGAGCATCACACATCATTCAGACGGCCGTTTCCCAACGGAACTTTTATTATCTATATTTATTCACTTGGACGGTCCAACTTTAATTTCCTGTAGTAGAGTGTGCCGACAATGGTACAACGCCATTACTCACTTTGACGAACTGATCTGGTCAAGAGCTTGTCGCCGTGATTTCCTAAAGACAAGGCGTTTCTGGTCACTTCAATTTCCCGAACTAACACAAACAAACGGCTTACTCGGAAAGCAAAAGAGGACATGGCAGGATATGTATAGGATAACCAAAAACTGGTATACTGGTCACTGTACGGGATATTATCCCAAAGTAGACCAAGATAGATCAATAGATACACTCATCCCCTGCGCCGTCGTTGGTAATCCTCAAGAACATGGTATGTTTACCACGCTTACTCTTGCTTACAATGGATCCATCATTCGATCAAATCCAAACTATCAAACGGCATCTGAACAGAGCTTGATGATTCAATCACCACAGACACATGAAACACTGTATATACAATGGTCAAATCTTGAATTGCCCGGTTGGCCAGAAGCTGCAGCATCACACACCATTGTTTGTCATCACACACTTCCATCCACGCCTTGGTTGGTTACAGGTGGCTTGAACGGTACTGTTGCCATATGGGATCTAGAGAAAAGGTCCTTGGTGAGGATGTGGCATGGACACCGTGGAAGAGTATTATGTATCAGCATGAATGACGAAGGTGAGTCGTGATTAACAGGAAAGAGCGCTGTCTTTATAAAAACAAACCCCTTTATAGCTGTTTTAAGTGGCGGCGCAGATAGTATGATCCAAGTGTGGGATCTCAATATGACTGACAAGACAAAAAGCCTTCAAAGGCCTACTCAACGTGGCATGATTGATATTTCCCGCTACTTGTCTGAACGAAATGACTGGTATCAAGGTGTAGGTGAAATTGCTGCAAATCATAATTTAGTCGCTTGTGCCCCGGATGCTTCCGGTCCCATCTTGATCTTTTCCCTTTTGACAGGATCTCTTGTATACGAATTGAAAATACCACAAGCTTCACCAAGGATGGAGTGGACGACCGAGGATATCACTGCCTTCACTCGGCTTCGACTGACCCCGTACTTTTTACTCACAAAGGGAAAAATATCCAACAAGAGTCAGCATCTGAAGATCGTACCTTCTACTCAAAATGTGATCCTTCAGCGTAACAAACTCTCCCAGTCTAAACAAGTAGGTTATATGTCACCATTGAAAGATCATAACCCTTCTCCTCACGTTGCCCAAATGACTCCCTATCAGCTTTATCTTTACTACCAATCGATGAATAGTGGTAATGAAAGAAGTGACAGTGAAGAAGAGCAAATGCCTACTCCAGACACGAGTGATTGTATTCATGTCTGGGACCTACAAACAGCAAAGATCGTCTACAGGCTACTCCCTGTTTTACCAAAACCAAACCAGTACTATACTATTACAGATATACAGTTATCTCCAGATTACTCCAAGGTATTTGCTATTATCCAAATTCGTGGTAAAAAGCAGTATGAGGAACATCTTTTCTGCTGGGACTTTTCTATAAAGAATATAGATGATCCGATAGATCAATGTTTTAAAGTATTAGAATTAGATGCTAAAGACCCTTCTCAACAAAAAATTGGAACTTCTTGGGTTTGTTTTATGTAGCTTTGTTTTTTAGTATTCTCCCATTTGTAAATACGTCATTTGTATACACTTTTTCATCTTATAAAATCAATTTACGTTTTTATATTGCTTCAATTTGACTCAATTTGCGCTATTATGCAACCAATTTTCGTTTCTGTCATGTTTAAATGCTATAGTTGATGAAAGAAAGACAGAGGATGTGGTATGTTTTTCAGGACAAAAAGAAAAAGTGTACATATATATCCTTTTGGTAGACAATATCCTTTTCCTATTGGTGTAAATGCACACCGACAAATTTAGAAATGGCTTTGCCCTTTCTCCCTTTTCTGCGGGCTAAATTTCGTGGTAGATCGTTCATCAGTTGTACTGAAATAGATGATTGAACCAAACACTTCTTTAATGCTACTTATTCTCCAGGAGTAATATGCATCATTGTCTCTATAGAACGATGATATCAATATTTTTATGATAGGCTTCCCTTTATTACAAGATATCAATGAAGAAAAAAAGAGAGGCGATTAGAGCTTCTTTATTTGTACATTTGAGCATCTTATTTACAGATATTATGCAATCGGAGGCAAACGTTATTTATTATTATTATATAATTATGATTATTATGATTGTTATTATTATTCGATTGTCCACATATCGTTTTTATTATCGGCATTGTTGTGGTTCGCATTAGAAAGCAAATTGGCGTTTTCTTTTTTTCCTTCTTGTAGTTCGAGATCATCTACGCTGTCATGGTCAATTGCTTGTGGTTGTTGTTCTTGTTTTTTGTTATTCTTTCTTAATTCGAGGTTTTTAAATACAAATACTCCTCGATGAAGATTAAACAGAGCCTTGGTAGCAACAGCAATGGTGAGCAGTAAGAGTACCATGGCAATCACTGTTGTAAATATCAAGAACTGTCTTGTATGCAAGTATGGATCATATTCATTGATTCTTGGCATTGCAATCAAGTAAAGTCTGTAAATGAAATAACCAACAGATCCGACACCAGAGAGAATTGACAAGAACATAGCATACTTATTTTCATGATAGACAGCTGCTATAGCAAGTGACAGTAGTGCAGCTCCCAGCACAAAGACGATGACAGTTTCAGTAATAGTCTCTGAGTAGCCTAGTCTGACAGAGGGTATCAACTGTGCAGCAAATGAGAAAATAAAAAAGAAATCCAGTTTAAGCAAGGTCAATAGGATACTGGTAGTGATTAATGCATTACGTATTCTATCATCATGCTAGAATGTCAGTCATATATTCTATATGCTAGTATATATAAAAAAAGAGTACCTCATATCTGCAGAAAAGTTCCTATAATTATCCCAAGCGAATTGTTTACGAAGCCTCCAGCCAAAGAACACTAGGACGATAAAGAAGGCGGGAATAAGAGCAATGATGGTATATTCGATAGGTCTCATTATGCTCTCATAATAATCTTTGGCTGTTTCCATTCCTTGATGGCCACTGCTCCATCTTGATTCAACTGGTTTCCAATATTTCTCATCTCCACTAATAGAAGCGTGTCAAAGAGCATATTTTTTTTTTGTTTATATTGTTTACCAGACTGCGTTTTCCAATATAACATGCTGTTTTAACTGAATGCCAGCATATCTTTATAAAGGATATCAATAACTGAAGGATTAATATATCAGTTTACTCTACTTACGCTATTATTCGTTAAATTAATAAGCAATGCTGAATATTCATATATATCATTTTAACTTACCAACAACAAGTAATCCAAAAAGAATCAGCGCACACAGTTGAGCTGCAAAAAGAATAAGCAATATTGAATAGAAAGCCCATTTGGACAATACCTGTATTTCTTTGATATAAAGCATCAACACATAGTACCACTTGGAACACTTGAGAAATGATAAACAAGGCATGATAAATTAAGTCGGATTCACTAACACCTTAAGAAAATGGGATTAATGCATATTCCATCTCTCTCTCTCTCTCTCTTCTTTTTCTTCCTGTGTACCTTCTTCAACGATTGTTGCAGAACAATTCTGAACAAGCCCGAGATGGTTCATGATGACCATGCCTTCCAATATGGAAATAACGATAGCCTCAAATGTAACCAAACCAAGTGTCATGATTGACTCTTTTGATTTAAGGACTCCATTCTCTTTAAGCTTGTCCATCCTATTTTTCGTAAAAAAAGAAAGAAAGAAAGAAAGACAGAAAGAGAGAAAGAGAGAAAGAGAGAAAGAGATAAAAGGGGAGAGTGGGGGAAAATAAATCTACAAGGTAAAACTCGATCTTGTTTGTTGTACTGAATTCAATCAGCCACTTTTTTGCTTAATTTTGAACCTTCCTCTTTTTCTTTTCTTTCCCTTTACAAATGAGGCTCGGTCACTCTCTCATTTATAAACTCTATTTTTATTTGTTTACACGACTTCACTCTTCTCTTTTTTTTCACAATAAAGTTTTAACGATAATATCACGACTGACTGCGCTTTACTTTTAAATGTAACCTGGATCAAATGTGTAACAGTCCGTTTATTCGTTTGTCTACTTGGGGTAATCACGCATACAATACAGCCAATGAAAATCAATGTCCGCCGGTGACTACAGACCTAACAGATCGACCCTCTGTTCTACAAAAAGCCTTGGATCCCTACAAGAGATGGTATCGTTCAAGGGAATTCCAGAAAACTATATTGCACTCAAGGTTAAGTTCTTTGCCAGTCTGAAAATTGCCATTCGCTGCGGGTAGATCATCATGGCGACCCAGTACTGGGATTTCTTGGTATTAGGTCAGTGTATGACGCCCTTAAATGGCACACCTTGTAACCATACCTCATGTTATCTCTTCAAGGGCCCCAGTACAACCTATTCTATACTACGTTTATTGAGGTGTTCCTATCTATTGCTTCCTTACGTTGCTTTTACCCACAAACGGAGGTCCTCCAGAATTTATTCTCTCTATATATCTATATTCAGTTTATATTAATCAGTCTTTAATACTTTCACAATCCCAAGTACTGTTGTTGAACATGTCCCTTGTATATACTACGACTCTAATTAATTACCTTTTATAAACGAGCTACATCGTGTTCATTACCAACCAATGCAACACGACCCACGAACCTAATGTACGTGTACAACATAGCTTAGATCTAGATTACAGACGAAACTCTCCGAGATGTGTCACATTAGTGAAGTAGTTTAATATCTTGGTTACAAGTTTTACAATCAAAGTTCTTTTGATTATTTGTAGCTTTCATCTAAATCTGGTGTGTTTTTTCATTCTGAATCCTTGGTAAACTGTAACTGAATTTAGGCGCCCCTCCACTATGGATACCTCCAGTTGGAGTCAATCTTACTGACTTATCCAAACTGTTACCGTTATCGGCTTTATCTTCCAAATTGCCCATTCACAAGTAGACTTTGGGCTAACCACTATTGTATTCATAAACTGTTTATTTTAATGTACAGCCACTTTCTTTTGCAATACAAACATCCATCTGCTTCTCACTGGTAGTGACGTGACACGAGTGAATTAGCCGTCGATCACAAGTGTATAAACAAAGAACCGCGTATAGACATTTCCTTGTCAAGATTGTGCATTGACACAGCATGTCCTAATCAGGAGCATTCCATCTCATAAACAAATATATAAGCCATTAGCAGCCCAAAGTGGCAAATTGGAAAAATAGAGATATATTTTGTTTATCAAGACGTGTAAGTTGAATGGAAATATCAGAACCTGATTCTTGGATTAGTTGGATGCTCTTGATAAGAATGAGTTAAAAGGCACAATGCTTTTATAGGATGTGTCTATCTCTCCATATTCACGTTTTCTTCATCCAATCAAGGGAGGTTTGACCAAAGGTTAAACATGATGTCAAATGACGACCTTTAAATGACAGCGATACTTTAGTCCCCCTTGGCTTGCCTCTATAATAGATCACATCCTAACATAAGAAAAATTGTGGTTGAATTCCTTCCTACAATCAACGAAATAAGAATATTTAGAAGAGAAAGTATCCTTGACAATGATTTGACAAAGGATTATAATTGCAGAGTAGTTCCTGTAAAAAGATCAGTTTAAAACAATCTTTACTATCAAAGGATGTGGTATAAACCCTTCGAGCGGCATTTTATTTTTTGGAGAAAGATAATTGATAATCTGTGTCGTCAAGTAGATACGCCTTAGCTGGCGTATCTTATAATAAAACCCTAATTTGATGTTTTCATGAGATCGTACTGTTCTTAAGTCATGCTTAAAAGAAAACTATGCTTGACAACAAAGATCATTGAAGGCTGTGAAGCTGCTTCCCTTTGGGAACATCTTCAGAGTTTTATTCGTCCCATTTCGTTAAGATATTTGAAGACTGAAAAAAAAAAATATACAGTTAATCGAATAAATGCAATTATAAAGTAATAAATGCGTTTTGATCCGAACCAACTCAATTTCGAGAAAGTGACAAAAATCCAACCGATTGAGTTCAAAACGTCAGCCAATTAAATTCAAAGGTTTGACCAATTGAGAGTGGGAAACACTGTATTGTCCATATTTTTGCTTTTTTCTTTTAATTATTAAAAATGTCAACATCAAATCACAAAACAGCACCTACTTCAATATTGAAGAATACGCAGGCAAGTGTTTCAATTGCTCTTTTCTTTTCAGTGAAACTCACTTTAGACATATAGTCTAATTCATCAGAACCAAGTGCTTTGGTTGGAAAATCAGCTCGTGTTGTATTAAGCGAGGATGAAGAAGAAGACAGTAATCAAAGATATACATCAGATGGGGATGACGATGAACCTGGAGCTGAGCCCATGTCAGCAGAGGCCTTGGAACTACTCAAAACTGAAAAAGTGCTCAAGGCTGGATATTTATTGAAGAAAGGTGAAAAAAGAAGGGTAAGACTAAAAGGTATTCATGATGGAAAACTAATAACCTATGTGTAGACATGGAAGAAGAGATGGTTTGTCCTGAGAACAACCAAGTTAGCCATGTATAAGGATAATAAGGTAAATATAAATAGGCAACATCCCCATAAAAACATGGTCTAATATTTTGATCCAAGGAATATAAATTACTTCGAATTATTGATCTGCATGAAATACACAAAGTAGTTCAAGTAACAACAAAACACAAGTATAAATACGTCTTTGCTTTTGTTACTCCAAAGAGAATGTACTATGTCCAAGCTAACGATCAAAATGATATGAACGAATGGTTTGCTTGCATAAACCAAGCCAAGCAAGAACAAAGACTGTATGATGCAGATGATGACACTAGCTCACTTGACCGTGATCAAGAGTTTGCCAAAGACGTCATTTCGTCTTATAAATCAAATTATAGCGCTAATACCATGCAGCAAAGAAGGCAGTCAAGCACGAGCACAGATGAATATAATAATACTAATACCAATAATAATACCAAATCACAACCTATGAACATTCCTGGAAAGAAAAAGAGGCTTAATCAACGATCAACTGAATATTATCCTATATCACCTTCATCAAACCCTACAAGTTCATTTTTAACTGAAGGTATTGCGAGCTCAGAGGATGATGAAGAATATAGTGCAGATAAAGCCAATATAGAACTGGAAGAGAATAGGAATAGAGTACTTATTGAAGGATACTTGCTAAAGCTAGGACGCAACAAGGGATGGAGAAAGCGATGGTTCGTACTTCGAACGGATACACTTGCTTACTATGAGGATGATAAAGAATACTCTCCACATCGAATTATTCCTTTAGATCATGTCATTGATTCACTGGAAATTGAGCCTGTCAGTAAAAATAAACAATACTGCTTCAAAATCATTATACCAAAGAGAAGCTATGTACTATGTGCACCTAGTGAAAGTAATATGGAAGCATGGCTAAATGCACTTGTTGTAGCAACAAGAAGAACTAAAGCAGAAGATGTTACACCCAAATATCATCGACCACTTTCTCTTATTCCTGAAAATACAATTGAAAAAGCGCATTCGACAGCAGATTCACTTGATTCTATTGAAAATGTCAGTCACCTGTCAGGTGTCAGTGGAGCAGGAGGTGTAGGTGGTGCTGGTGGAGCACTGGGTAGTGTACCAAGCCAATCGATGTTAGTATCAGAAAGACTAGGTCGATCAAAAGAAGTACCACTTGCATTTAATTCATAATAAATAATAATAATAATAATAATAATAATAATAATAATAATAATAATAATAATAACAAGTTTACATCAATTACACGTAATAAACAAAGTAAAAAGTCTGTTTTATTTTTCACATTTAACTTGATTCAGTAACTGTTGATGGACTGAAGCTAATTGAGCTTCTAGTTCCAGCACTCTTTGCCTATTTCTTTGCTCTTTTTCAGATATATGATGTACTTTTGATTCCAGCACTGCAGCCCTAATCCTCAGTTCCTCGTTTTCTGTCTTTAGTTCTCGCACTTTCTTTTCCAGTGCCTCCATCTTGATTGCCTTTCTTAATCTTGATCTTCGCGCAGCATCGGTATTGCGTTGTCTCTTGATGATGACATCTAGCGGCTCATTTGTTGATGTTTTATGATGATTAATATTTAAAGGTAGTTCATTCAGTGAAGGAAGTGTAATAGGTATAGTCTTATGTTGTTGAGGTTGTTGTTGTGTTTTTAATGATAACAGTAGTTTGATCACAGCATCAGGAGGGTTATTCTTCAAGTCAACATTAGTTAATAGCAGCTTCTGTATACGCTCCTTCAGTAGTTCCTTATCATCTTGTTGTTTTATAATGCTTCGTATCAGTATGTCTTTATCAGAATGTCGTAGATCGTTTTCAAGCCATGCATCCAAATCCTTTGCGTTTAAACCCCAAGTTAGCTTAATGTTATTATTGTTCATGTTTAAAATAGATAAAGTCTTAAAATATGAGAAAGAGAGAAAGAAAAAAGAAGGAGGAAGAAAAGAATGGATAGCTCTTTAAATACAAGTGCTTATGATACACACGCATATACAAGTACACATCAATCACAAGGTGCCTCGACATTTTTATTGGCCAATTCTCTCTCTCTTGTCTTTGTTCTCTTTCAACAACTCATTCACTTCCTTCTTATCCTGTTTTCTATGCTTATTCCTTATAGCTATTTAGCATTCATTTTTAGTGCTGATACCAATGTTTACGTCTTTGCATTCATTGATTACGATACAGAAGACCATTGTTTCGAATAATAATGATAACAAGTTGAGTCACAAAGTGTAATCGCATCGTATTGGGTGGCAATTGCATTAAAATGACAATTGATTAACCAATCATAATGAGTAATTATTTAGCTGTGCTGAAATGTTCTGTCCCTTATCAAAATAACTCAAGGTCGTAGTTCATCTCGTTTTATAACTTATGCTCAATGGTTAACATACGTTTCTTTTACATTGACAGGTATCTCTCTTTCAAATGTCTCTTTCATTTTAGTCTCATTGGTTAATTTCTTGGAGAACCATAGCAACTGTTTCTTCTACACTATCCTGTTACAGTAATAATTACTATAGGATTCGTTGATAAGCGTGGGAAGTCTTATATCATCCATATGTTCAATACTATTTTGATCAAAGTATGTTTATTCAAACACAGATGCTTACGGATTTCAGTAATATTGAATGCATCTTGTTACAGAAATAGATTTAGACAAAGATTCTTCATCAAAGATCTTATGATGAATGATAGACGCTTGGATAACAGCATGAGTGTAAGTAGTTTTTTGCCCCAGAAAAGTTGGCTTCAAACCTTTTATCCTTCTTTTCATATAACATTTTCTTTGTTGGACTAGTGAATGCTTGTATGATCTTACGTCCTCTTCTGAAATAAAGCTATTTCACTTGTCTGTTCATTATGCTTCCTAGTAACCTCATCTACAGTTGTCTACAGTTGTATTTTTGTGCATTTCAGGCAAATTTCCGAGTAATCTACCGTTTCTACAGTGACCGGATTTTCAATTGGTTTTTTGTATAATACTACGGTAATTACTATGAGCATCGTGAATTATTAGAGATTTCAACTCAAAGTCGGACACATTGTTACCGACTCTCTTTCCTTAGAGTGTTTAAGAATGTGTTTATTTCTACATATAGTTGTTAAATGACTAGGCATTGCGAAACCAATATAATTCATAAAAATATAAATCCTAGTTTCGAAATGAACTACAAAAAGAGATAAATGATGGTAAAGCTCCTTCCATGATGCTTTTAATACAGTGGAACTAATTCTGGATAGCCATTAAAAGACCGGAAATGGAAACAGAACTGTTTCGGCATTGTATACAGTCCCAACTTCAACCAATAAAATATCAGGCTTTGACCGAAAGTGGAGTACAACTGTTAACCAGGGACTATAAATTCAAAAGTACATATACATAGTAATCTAGCAGTTACTTTGGCTAAGAGAATAACAAAACACAGGTTAACTTGAACGATACTTTGAGAATATGTGCAAGCTAGATCCAAGTTCCAGCAGCAGAGATAGTATTTATGTATAGACGGAACGCTAACATGAAAAAATAATAATACAAAGGGTCACTTGGTTACAAAGCGGTTAGACAAATAGCAGATGGATGCATAAATATACTTTGTCCTATTCAAAACATTCTATGTACACGCGTAGTCTGTGAGATGAAATGTCACGTTACTTTACATGTTTATAAACGTACACTATTCTCTTTTTTACCTTTTTTTTTTTCTTCCTTCTACTAAAAATAAAATAAAATGACAATCTATGGTCATAGACACTGTCATCACGCTTCAAACGACCTAAAGCCATCTTTAGACAATGCACCTTCGGTTCCTACCAACATCGCTCACTCTCGTCTCAATAACTTTCTTGCTGGAGCAGGTCAGTTTTACAGCATGGGTATCCATAACCGTTTATGGATACTGAGACATAGTGGTGTCCCTCATGTTCAACTCAAGGTATATAGTGTTCCTGACGTAAAGGTAAGATAGACAAGTAAGAAAGTCACGAGTAATTTGAACTTATAGCGTCTGTTAGAGAATTCCCTTCGAGGTAGGGCATTACTAAAAAAAAAAAGTTATCCAGAAGGGAAACAAAATAAACCTTGCATAAATTATAACAGGAAGCTATTACACAAAAGTTTCAAGAATTTACTATTGGGCAACACGATTTCGGCCCCAGCTGGACTACCCACTGGTTTCAAGTGACAGTGAAGATACCAGAGGCATTGGACGGACATGAAGTGACCCTTCAATGGGACATGGGCTGTGAGGGCCTTGTTTGGTCGCATGATGGTGTACCTCTTCAAGGGCTCACTGGTGGCTGTAAGGAAATAAGCAGTTGCACATATATGCTGCTAAACTTTTTTTTTTTTTTTGTAGCTGACCAAGCTCGTCATGAGTTTATTATTTCTAAAAAAGCAAAGGCAAATGAAGTACATTTGCTCTATATTGAGGCTGCTTGTAATGGCATGTTTGGTGTTGGTGCAAGCGATTCAATGGTTGCAGACCCCAATCGATATTTCAAGTTGAAGCAGGCTGATTTAGTTGTAGCCAATAAGCCCGTTCAAGATCTCTATCATGATCTTACGCAAGTAAACAAGTTGTAAAAACAGCAGCCAAATTAACATGTTTTGTTGCCAATAGTATTTTAAGAGGAATCGCCTTTGACACCGATTCAAACTCTATACAGGCTAGAAAGGCTCTCTGGGTTGCCAACGAGGTCATTAACCATTTTATTGGTGATAATGAGACGGCCATCAGCGAGTGCAATAGGCTTACAAGAGAATTCTTAAACGAGCAGAATGGATCAGAAATGCATCGAGTCACAGCTGTAGGCAACTGTCATATCGGTAATGTTCAGTCTTGTGTCCCACCTTACGCGTGTATTTTCCTAACTTATCTTTTCCCTTTAGATACGGCCTGGCTATGGCCATACGATGAAACAAAAAGAAAGGTAGCAAGGTCATGGTCAAGTCAATTAAACTTGATTGAAAGGTATCCAGACTATGTTTTTACTGCATCTCAAGTTCAACAGTATGAATGGTTGCAAGAGTTGTATCCAAAGCTTTTTGAAAAGATCAAGGCAGCTGAAAAGAATGAGCAATGGGAGATCATTGGTGGTGTAAGCAATAAGATGAACCCTTTATTTATTACCGCTAACGTGATTTCTTTTTAATAGAGTTGGGTGGAGCATGGTAAGTCATTACAATACTTATATTAATCGCTAACCTTTGATACTGAATGTCTTTATTGTAAATACAGATACAAACATGCCAGTAAGTTTTACATTGATGTGTATTCTGTACATGAACTAAGCCTTTCTTTTTTTATATGTAGTCTGGAGAATCTCTTTGCAGACAAATGTTGCTTGGGTAAGTGATCTAGAATATACATAAGAAGGATAACGATTTTACTCATACCCTATATTACACATAGTCAACGATTCTTTGAGAAGCACTTTGGTAAAAGAGCTCGCGTATTCTGGTTACCAGACTCCTTTGGATACTCTGCTCAACTTCCCCAAGTCCTTAAGCAATCTGGATGTGATTACTTTTTCACTCAAAAGTTATCATGGAATAACATCAACAAGTTCCCTTTGACTACTTTTTGGTGGACTGGCATTGATGAAACAAAAATATTGGCGCATCTTACGCCTGCTGAAACGTGAATAGAACAATCAATTTCATGTTGTAAATTTCTAATCTATATACTTTAGATACACTGCTTCTGTAACCCCTGCTGAACTATACAAGTGGTAAGTGACATTGTTAAAGAAAAGAAAGAATTGCTGACACATAAGTAGTACAAGAAACAATCATGATCTTGAGCGTTCAAATCACAGCCTTTTAGTTTACGGGTAAGTGTCCTCCTAAGGGAAAGGAATGCCAGGATCTCATGAATTATCATTGATTCCTAGACATGGCGATGGAGGTGGAGGACCAACTACTGACATGCTTGAGAGATTAAAGAGGATGAAGAGCGTTGTAAGCTTGAATGATGACTATTTTAAAATAAGAAATTAAGGGAGAATACTAGGACGGTCTGCCTAAAACATCTCCTGGAAGCGCAATCCAATTCTTTGCAGATTTGGAAAAGGATGCAAACAGGCTTCAAGCATATAAAGGAGAACTGGTAAATGATATTAGCCAAGGTGAAGCAATAACATTGGACTTATACAAAATATAAATTAGTATCTCGAGTTTCACCGTGGTACTTATACCACGCAGGCACTTGTCAAGCGAGGAAATAGGAAAGGAGAAGTGATAATCCATGATGTAGAACTTTTGGCTACTATGGCAAAAATTCACTCTAACCATACAAGTGGCGAATACAGGTAAAAGTGCATTGTTAGATTCGATTTCTTTATTAATACGTTGTGTAGTTATCCATTGAACGAAATCACGAACCTTTGGAAGTTACTCTGTCTCAATCAATTCCATGATTGTTTACCCGGATCTGCTATTAAACTAGCCTACGTCGATGTTCATAAGGTAATTCAGCATATATCAACAATATTGTATGTATGGCTAATTTGTCTTGATTATTATACAGTTTCATCGAGAAGTTCTTAGTAAATCTTTAAACCTTCGTCATGATGCACAATCCTTTTTGATATCCCAAAAGTCTAAAAAAGATCAACAGGAAAGTCAACAAGGCATTATAGCCTTTAATACTCTTCCTTGGCCACGTAAAGAGGTCATTGTTGCTCCACAGAAAGGAACAAAATGGTCTAATCAGCAATGGAATAAGGATGGCTACGAATACCTGATTGGTAACTCAAGATAACTACTCAAGAGTACAATATTGATCTTTCTCTCTTTCTCTTATAGTTGACGGAGTTCCTGGATTCGGAGCTGCAGGCTATCTAGCATCCAGTGCTGATTTCGCGAATGTGAGTGCTGATAAAGCTGCAAAAGGTGAGTTGCTGAAAATTACATATGAAATATTCATGATCATGTCTATGCAGCGTATGCTACCAAATCCGGCTACTTCGTTCTCGAAAACCCTATTTTGAAAGCAACATTTAATAAGAATGGTCAGTTAATTGAATTGATTGATAAACGAACCAGTAGAGGAAACCTCGTGCCTAGCAAGTGTCGAGGTAATGTCTTTCAGCTCTATGAGGATGTTGTAAGTGAAGCATGTGTGCTATGCATAGATAACATCGTTTAACTATTTCTTTTATTATTGGGAATAGCCCACTTATTGGGATGCTTGGGATGGTAATTATATTGAATACAAAGACTGGGATAAAAGCTCACTAAAACCATTTCTTTATTAAAAAAGTTGAAATATATCACCTTCAGAAATACGTAGATCTGGAAGATCATGGACACATTGAAGTTGGTGTTTTAAATGTATACCAAAAAATGGAGAAATGTACTTATATTTTACTTTAGGTGCACACAGAAGGTCCACTCAAGGCAGAGCTATTACTAGTCCACAAGATATCCGATGTCAGCTCTATTAAGCAAGTCATTAGCTTAACGTGTATAGGAGAACGTTTGGAGTTTGATAATGTAGTGGATTGGCATGAAAGTCATCAGTTTTTGGTAACACTTGTTTTAAAAAAAAATCGCTTATTACAAAGTCCTAACATTATATGAAATGACAGAAAGTCGAATTCAACTGGGATATAGTCTCTGACTACGTATGACAACATATACAGCTATGTTGATACATGTACTAATATCAAACGTGTTATAGGCAACCTATGATATTCAGTATGGAGTTGTCAGAAGACCTACTCATTACAATACAACGATTGATTCTGCAAGATTTGAGGTATATTAACTCATTCTATTGCTAGTTATCTCATTCTTTCTCAGGTCTGCGGTCATAAATTCACAGATTTGTCAGAAGCAAACTATGGAGTAGCTCTGATGACCGACTGCAAGTATGGTTACGCTACTCACGAAAAGACGCAGCGCTTGTCCTTGCTTCGTTCACCCAAAGGACCAGATGAAGATGCCGATATGGGTAATAGAAATCAAGGGCTGAGACTTCAGTATCTAAAGCTGCTTTAAAAATAGGCCAACACAAATTCAAGTATGCCATTTATCCTCATATTGGAAATTTCTCAGTATCAAACGTAATGCAGTCAGCATTGGAGTTCAATACTCCTATTTCTATTCGGTAATAACCAAATACCCACTAAATACGACCATACACTGATTGAATACTTAGTAATGGGGATGGAACCGAAGTCTGTAGTGGGGAAATGATTAGCTCTTTATTTTATCTTGAACCCTCGCGTGAGATTATAATTGATACTGTCAAGCTCGCTGAAGATGACCAAGGACAAGGTAACCAGGTTATACTACGTCTATATGAAGCTTATGGTGGAAAGAGTACAGCCGTTTTGAAGAGGTAAATCAGATACAACTTGTATAGGTTTTATTAATCACGTGTGTGTGTAGCTCGCTGAATATCAACAAGATTCAAATCTCAAACGTATTGGAAGATGATACAGGAGAAACATTGGAACGAAACCTTGATGGCAACTTCATTGTCACCTTAAAGCCTTTCCAGATATTAACTCTCAAGGTGGATCTAAACTAATCAAGAGGCGACTATGTGCATGTTGCTCGTGTTATTAAAGCAAAAGTGAATGGTATTAAATTGAATGATTGTTTATTTTTTTTTAAGATAAAGAATTGCAACTATTTACATATGTGCTTTTGGGAGGTTATCTAACAATTTACTAATGAGTTTATCTGCTTTACACGCCATAATGATGTCTTCTTCCATAAGATTGAGTGAAATACGCATACAGATATCATGCCTTCCACTATCCATTATAATAGCTCGACACTGACCAAGTGATTCACAAACACGCATTAGGTCACTAGTGTTGATAGGTTCTATATTATGCCATTTACAGGTTTGCGTATGATATTGCGCTACATCCCCGAATTCAATTTCTGCCAACCCTGACACACGAACACGCTGCATACATGCCACAAGAAAGATCTTTTGATGAAGTGAACAAGAGCGGATAAAGGCAACTGCAGGAGAAGTAAACATTTCTTTGATAGCTTGATCGATAATGGCAATTGTAACTTGGAGTTCTTTGGGTGTATTATTATTATTATTATTCATAGTTGACTTTTGTTCAACAATTTCCACTGCTCGTCTACATATATCTAATGCACGTCGTGCGTCACCACTGACTGCACTTACTTTACGTGCTGCAAACTCGACGGCTTCTTTGGTAAATGCATCTATACCTTGCAATCTTGATTGTACTATTTGATAGAGTTGGTCATGTCTATAAGGTTGAAAATTGATACGAGTAAGACCTTCAAATAGTGATTAGATCAAATAGAAACAAAGGTTGCGACTTTATCACTTACCCATTCTACTAGCTATTTTATTGCTCATGAGTCGTTCAGGAAGATCCATGGTGTTTGCTATTGCCACAACAATCAGCTTAGAATGTGGTCTACTTGGCCAGTCAAAGAAGTTATACATGACTGTCTGTTTCTTGGTCACCAATAGATCCAATTCATCCATTAAAACGACACTAAAAAGAGAGATGTGAGCTACTTTGTTCTCATCATGAATATTTACATACGTTATTCGCTGGTTATTATTGGGTTTTGAAAATTTTGCTTCTAGTAGTTGCAAAGCATGTGCTGCGGTATAACGCTTCTTCTTTTCCGTATCTGCTGCTCTGTCCATACATTCCCACAAAATACTGTATGCTTGATTAGGATCCGTAAGCTTCATACCGTTAATTTCTGCAAAGTCGAATCCAGGCAACTTTTTTTCTGCTGCTTGTTGCTGCAAGTGTCTAATAACTTCATGCACTGTCGCTGTTTTTCCCGTTCCAGGTACACCAGATATATCTAAAGGCTTTGTTACAAAAAGTTTTTCAATTACAGTTTATTCACCTACAAACACATGTTCCGGTAGAATCTTGAATCGCGCCTTCGATATAACCAGCAATAGTCATGAATTCTTCTTCACGACAAGGAAGTGATTCAGGTACAGCAGAGACATGCAGTCTTTCTCTTGCCAGGGCATATGCACTAAGATTGTTTGTTTTATTGTGGTGGCTTACTTGACGTAAAGGATCTACAGTAGACGATCTATTGACTCTTTGAATAGTTCTGCCTGGTGATATCACTGGCTTTTGCTTAACAGGTGCATTCTTTTTAGATGGTTGTTTTGTTATCTGTCGTGTACGTTTTTTGGGTTTCTTGATTTCTTCTTCTGATTCATAATCGTCTTCCAAATCAGTTTCATCGTCTGTTTCCGAAAGCACTACTTTACTAGTAGTCCTTCTAGCTCTTGTCCCTCGTCTTTTGATACTTTCTGTGTTCCTCGTTCGGCTTGGACTCTTGCTTATATATGACTGGCGATCAGTTGGCTTTGAGATGGATGTCTCTTGTTTTTCTGCGAGACGACGGCTTTTTCGTTCAGTCATGAGAAAGGTACAATTTAAAGGTTGAATGTGTACTTTGATATTCTAAATACCCAAAAAAGTATTCGAGATCCGTTCTCTACACCAAGAGAAAGTCCGACATCAAATAATTTGTTTATATCACCTTTTTAAGAACGAAGGATGGCCGTCGTTTGTCATCATTTTGTATAATCCAGTGTTCATAATATTCATTGCTGCATTGGCGTCTGAGTTCTTCGCTTGAAGGAGTTCTTGATCCTTTACCAAAGAAATGGCTGTAAACAAATGACAGGTGACTGTATGAAAGGAATTCGTACTCTCTACGTTCCTTTACTGACCTAGTTTACTGCAATAATAATTCCTTTTTGAATTTTAGCTTAAATTTATTTCTTTTCTCTGTGCTTCCTTGGGCATTATTTGATTAATGCTTAATTTATTTTCCCCATTAGAATAAAATAAGAGCATACGAGTGGATGATCCATAGTCTTCGTAAGCAATCTCTGGGATCTCTCATTGACTTTTGCGGATTCTATCTTTTGTATTGATTACTAGAGGTGATCCGACCTTCTTATTTTATCAATTGTGCTTTATATCGTTGATTTAACTATCTCGTCTATGTCTGCGATGCCGTCATAGGAATGCTCTGCTTTTCTAAGGTAATAAATACCCCTCAATACTTTCTTTCTTCGCATGACTTATAAGGACCACCTTCTTTTGTTGATACTGCAAATGTGTTCCTTTCATCCTGTTCACCCGAGTTAAACCCAGCTGAGTAATTGTGGGCAATTGTCAAAAGGAATTGAAAAGGACCTGTTTGTAAAAAGGAGAAACTCTATCGATAAGAGTAGCTATACAATAACGTAAGTATCAATCATTTAGAGGAATCCATGTGGTCTCTTGATTTGATCCACATTTGTCCCTGACCACAAAGGTTCCAAAATAAAATGAAATTATGGACCTATTACTTTCTTTCTTTCCTTCTCTTTTTAAGCAACTTTGACAACAATATTGACATGTTTAAACACATTATTCAAAAGAAGAAAGAACAGACTATTAATAAAAGAAAGCCAATAGAAAACATAGATGACGCGTTTAAAGGTGAACCTCATATAATGCATATGATACTTGCAAAATACTCACTTATACATTGATATCTAATCTATAGATATGGTTTGTAAAGACTGTCAGGAGACTGGACACGCCAACAAAAGTTACTATAAATGCAAGTATTATAAAGAAGCTTCTGCAGACGATGGTAATTCATTATTATATGTCATAAACTAATATTCGAAAGTTAACATATATACATCTCTTATTAAAGTTGGAACGTCCGCTGGAAGAAAACGAAAACAAAGCTCAGGCGTGAAGCAAGAAAAACAAAAAGCCAAAAGACAAAAAACGGCAGCAAGCTCTTCATCGGTTATTTGCACTAGCTGTAAACAAACTGGCCACAAATCATCGCGCTCTCCAGATTGTTCTAATCATATGTTGTCAAAAAACGAGGTTTTTAGTCGAAATCTGGGACAACAATTTAAAACATTCACAAGAAAGTTACCGTTTGATCAATGTGTCCACAGCTCCTATCAGAGTGCCTTGAAGTCTAGGATCGTCTCTGCATGTGAAGACACGCGTCAAGTAGTTTTCAGAGCTCAACTTTTTATCAACCAGTACACATTGAACTTAAAAGTCCATTCGAATCATATCTTTAAACAAAATTTTTGGTATTCAATATGTCAATTAGTTATGGATAAGCGGGTGACAAACAGTGCTGCACTTCCAGAAGGCTTACTTGAAAACTGGAATTTGTTTAGACAAAGTCATAGAAGCATCATATATACCAAAAACCTTGCGAGTGAAACTAGCCGATGCCTTTCAGAAGCATGTGTTCAACTAGCAACTGTATATACAAACTGCATAGTCGAGAACTTTGAAGCAAGATTACTTAAATATCTTTCGTATCTTATTCAAAACACTTTTGTGGTAAGTTCCATTTTTTATATGAAATATTCTACTAGAATATGTAAATAATTTGTGATATATAGTCAATGACGTACCAAGACGTGAAGAAAATAGCCTATGACTATTGCTATCAATCTGTATGCAAAGGAGAACCTAAATGGCCGCAAGGTGCTACTTTCACTCAAGAAACAAAAACAACAGTTGATGAGGCTTGCCTACCATTGCAGCAGCTTATAACCAAACAAGTAACACTAAAGGGACTCTCTGCATCTCCAAGTACTTTTTGCCTTGTATCTTGTACATCTTATCAAAATATGAAGCAGAGCATAAAGACCATCATGCTTATGATGTTAGGAGACTGCCTCTGCCTAGGCTTTTTTCTGCATTGCCAAATCCATCGCTGCACTGGAGATTTATCAATATCAGCGCAAATTCTTTATCTGCCTTTATTAAAGAACCTTTACCACAGGGATACAACGATCAACTACGAATGTTCTATAGAGTTTTTAATTTCAAAAAACTAAGAATCAATAGGTAAAAAGAAGAGAAGCAGCTGGAGACCTCATCGCTATTACAATTGATGAATGCAAAACTCCAAAAGTTTGTAATGCTTGTAATAACGATCCTCTTGCAAGAATGTCGGGATTGAAAGGCTGTAGTGTCCTGGTGTGCAACACATGCAAGACATTATGGTAACGAGATGTTAACGCTTGCAAGAATATGTTGTCCATTTCTCTTTCGATTTGAGATGGAAGAGGTCGACCTTCCAAGTTTCGAGGAAATTAAATGTTGTATAAAATCGCCGTAATGAACACGGTTTCCCTTCTGGGATAAAGATTATTACAGGTAAAGAAGATGTCTAATAATTTTACTTGATCCAAAAATGATTTTTACTTAATTTTTATATAGTATAAATACTAGTAAGAGCATACCGGCATTGAGCCACCTTTGCTATAACTCTAATAGCGTTCCTTTGCAAATAATTCTCCACTATGAGTTCCATGATGATAGAGATGCCAAGTAAGACATCAGATGCAATCCTCTGTCCTTTTCTTAAAGTATTTAATACACTTTCGTTATCATCTTTGAGAATAACCTGAAGAGGCGTGGTGACCATTTTATACATTTTGCTTGTTGTTGTTGTTCTGCGTTTACTTCCTTCTTTTGCGTCTGAAGCCTTTGATCGACAAAAAGCTGATCATACATTCTTTTCTTATTTTCTTTCATATATTGACGCCATGACAATATCATGGGAATATATAGCTTTGTGCAAACATCAGATAATTGTGCTTGGACTTGTACGATTAAACGGATTTTTATTTATAAACAATCAAAACCTATAATAGGCGCACGGTTGTAACAATACATCGCTCCCACCGGAGGCAGTTCATAAAGGAGGGATAGTGATGACTAAAAAACCCTTTTGGGATCAAGGGTAAAAATGCTTTGGAAGCAGTGAATGGGGTCAAGTGTAAGATACACTAGTGAGAAGGAGAAGGGGGGGAGCCATTCTAAGAGTCTTTGTCCAAGATGAGTGGGCGGAGTAGGCAGAAGCTTAGCGTGATAGATGTAATCGAGTTCATATAGGATTCTGCATATAGTTGGCCAACGGGTGCTCCACGGGAGTATTGTGTTAGGAGAGCGAGGTTTCCTGGTAGGCAGCATATTTAATGTTGGCCAACTACTTTTCTTAAATTACACCATTTCCAGAAAGAGATGTCGCGCTGAATTGTCGCTTTTTCGTATAAATTGTATTATAAAAATTGCAAAAAGGCCCCTTTACTTTCTGAAAAGACCGCATCTAATCTTCATGTTTGCACTCTTCCAATAAAAATAGCACCTTGTCCAATTTTAAACCTCAGGCTTCATAATTTTTTTTAGCTGCTTTTATTCTGCTGATGACTACAAGTGTAATAAGGCTCATTACATTTGATGCTTACAATACGCTTTTTAAGCCAAGAGGAAGCCTTTCAGCTCAATATGTACTAACTAGCCGTATACATGTCGTATTTACCTTTAACACTTTATTTTAGGTAGAAGAAGCAGCAAGATATGGAATCAAAGTTACAAAGAACGAAATAACCGATCATTTTGGACAAGCTTATAGGAAGCAGCAATTAAAAGCACCATTCTATGGTATAAAACAAGGAATGACTCCCCAAGAATGGTGGAAAGAGGTAAGGATACAAAGTAACCATGAAAACAAAAAAAGATGTATTAAAATTGAAAAGCTTGTTTATGCAACATTTTCAAGCGCCGGTGTTCATCCAAAGGGTAATTCAACGTGTATATGTTTAATGCAACAAGGTTGTAAATGTGTCTATGATAGAATTGGATCCAAACTTTGATCAGCTTTATAATGCATTATACAACAGATTTACAACTGCTGCTGCGTATTCAATATTTCCAGATGTTGTGAGTACATTAGAAGAGCTGAAGACACGTGGATTTAAAATGGGCGTCATTACAAACTCGGACGAAAGAGTAGGTAAAGTAGATACTGTAGCGGTTACTTAAACTATAGTAACGCGTATTGAAGCCAAAGTGGTTGAAAACTTAAAACTGGATAAATACTTTGATTTTGTATTGGCTAGTGCTGATGTTGGATATGAAAAGCCTGATAAAGTCATATTTGATAGAGCGCTCAAGATAGCCGGTGATGTCTCTGCAGAAAACGCTTTACATGTGGGTGATGATTTAAACAAGTAAGTTTGAAAGAGAATTAGTGTTATATATTGACCCAAATGTCTTTCTCTCTCTTTTTTTGTAGGGATTATTTTGGTAAAGCTTAATTATGTAATCATTATCTGATCTAACTCTTTTTTCTTTTTCATTTTAGGAGCTGCATACGCTGGATGGCATTCTGTATTACTTGCAAGAAGTTTGTTATATTCTCACATGACGTATAATGGAGTTAACAATCTCTTTTTAATAGGCAAACTCTCTTATGAAGATTTTTCACCAGCAATGGTTGAAGACACGAGTGTGCCGCTTCATCGACCTAGACGTCTTATTAGCTTGCATGATCTTTATCCTTATATAAGTACATTGTGCGACAAGGACAAAAAAAGAACATAGTCTACTATGTAATATCATATACATGCCATATTTATTATATTAAAATTAGTCAAAGTCTATTCTACGAGCTTGACCATCTAATCCTGTGCATTCTGCCCAATGATTAGTTTCTGTTCCATAGAAGGCCAAACCACCTCCTGCAACGCATGATAAAGAGAAACGACCAGAAGCATATCGTGGCCACCAGAACATTACCTAAAATATGAATTAGAAAATGTTTGTATTATGCTTTATTTCCTACATCAAACGTCATCTCGTCATAATCAACACCTCTAGGAGTACAATCTTTGTTTGAATAATGACAGCACTCGTTTCTTCCTGGACTAAGAGTCTTTACGAAGCTCCTATAGAAATTCGTTTAGATAACGATGAAAAAGATAAAAGGTCTTGCTTTACTTGGGAGATGAATAATGGCCGTTAGATGCCCAAACCTTGATGTTTGTATTGTCTGAGAGGGAATTATATATACAAAATGACTGAACAGTTGAAGCCAAAGTAAAAAAGAAGCAAAAGAATAGCAGTTTGATGGACATCTATGTGATAATGATAATCAACTATGAATAACGGTTTCTATATACTCTTTAATATCGTTTATTCGCTTAAAAAGGCAAAGCTAATTTACGGGCATTTCTCAAACATTTCATTATTCATGTTTTCAGTTTGTTTACACCACAGTTCATTTATTACTAAAGAACAGAAAAAGATAGGTGTTACACATAGCCTATCATACCAAACACATATTACCACAGGGATGTTTATCCATTCAGAAGCCTTCAATGGTCCTATATGTTCAAAAAGGGATCTGGCAGTTCATATGATATTAAGCTCACTTTTTTCTTCTTTAGAGAAGATCCTACAATCAAGAGCGCTATAAGACACCCTTCTTATACTTCAGAGTCTCCATGTCTTTAATGAGAATCATTTGGAAACGCGCTATTCTTAAAGTGTCTATTTCAATTCATTCAAGTAAATAAACTCTTTGTTGTATTGGAACGACAAACAATCAAAATGCTGACGAAACGAAGGCGAATAACGTGATAGATACCCATCCCAAATTTTACATAAGCCTCAAAAGATAAAGTTTTCATTCTCGTATTACTACCTTCGTATTTTGGTCGAAATTCGATCTGTGATAGAAAAAAAAGAGGATGCAAGTATATTTACCTTCTCCTTACTCTCCTGACCTGAATCCTACAGAACAAATTTTGGTTGTTCTGTTAAACGAAATGTTAAACGTTCTCATTTCAGTGATAAAGAAGGTCTGTATTCTAGAATTATTAAATCATGCAATAGTATTCATTATAGTACCAGTAGAAGATTTATACAGCATTCTATTAATTATTCACCAAAGTGTTTAAATAAGGAACCTCTTGAACAATAATACGAAGAGACGTGACTGGAGTCTAACACTGACTGAGAATAACAAAGCCATTGTCCGTAATTTGATACCGCGCCCACTGTCCATTTTTTTTTCTTATAATGGAAATAGATTCTGAAGAACAACCAAGAAATGCTAAAAGATCTGAAGAAGAAGAAGAAGCATCCGCAATAGAGGCATTCCCTGATGTTTCTAGGAAAAAGGCAAAACATAACAAAGAAGAAGCTAATCTATTAAGAAATATGGGGATTCCTGATTGGTTACTGCATCCTACGACTATATCTCCAAAAGAAAGATGCGATCTAGATCAAGTAGGATTATCTGAACGATTAACTCAGAGATGCAAAGAGATCGGTCTATCTTCTTTCTTTGCAGGTAATCATTTGCAAAAAAAAAAAAGAAAAAAGAAACGATGAGTTGTTAATTAACATACACTAGTTCAAAAGGCGGTTATTCCAGTATTCTTGAGAAATCAGACATTGTATGACATCACAAAGGCACCAGGAGACATTTGTGTTTCAGCTCCTACTGGTAGTGGTAAAACATTGGCATATGTCTTGCCAATTGTTGATATTTTATCAAAAAGAGTCGTCAAAAGACTGCGTGCGGTCATTGTTCTGCCAACTCGTGACTTGGTGATTCAAGTAAAGGAAACGCTGGATGCCTTTGTTAAAGGTACTGATCTGGTGGTTGCAGCTGTCAGTGGTCAACAGTCATTTGCTCATGAACAACATGTACTTGTTGGAAGTGAAGAAGAAAAGTAAGAGATAAAGTTATACTATGACACAACCTAACGGTGTCTGTTAGTTATCCTGGTGGTAAAAGTAAAGTAGACATTTTGGTAGCTACACCTGGTAGATTGATCGATCACTTAAACACTACACCCAACTTTACACTTCAGCACGTCCGTTTTTTGGTTGTTGATGAAGCAGATCGTCTATTGAATCAGAGTTTCAATGACTGGTTAAATAGAATCTTACAAGCAACAAGGCCTGATGGAAGTCAACAAGTACCACCACTAGATTTTAAAACTGATAAGGATGGGTAAAGGAGAAGATAATTATGCAGACAAATCGAGCAACTAAAGGTGAATTATAGTATGGTGTTATCAGATGCAATAGCTCCTACCTTTTTGGAGTCTTATCACAGCTTTCCTAAAACAGAATTGGATCATCCTAAAGTGCCATCGGTAAATAAGATCATTAGCTCGTTTACAGTGACTCATTGATTCTACTAGATTCAAAAATTATTGTTTTCAGCTACTTTAACAAAAAATCCAGCCAAGATAGCTGGATTACACTTGATTGATCCAGAGTATATATCTGTTCAACATGATGATGAGGAAGCTACGGCGAATGAGTATGTAACGCCTGAGGGATTAAAGGAATATATGGCAATTATTCCGACAGAAAAGAAACCATTGTTGGTCGTCTATTTGCTTCACTGTCTGGGCATCAAGTCAGGGCTGTGCTTTACTAAATCCGTAGAATCAACAGAAAGATTAAAAACTTTAATTGATGCTTATGAAACACTACAACCAGAAGAAAAACGTGTAAGAGTAAAAGAATATTCGAGTGAACTTCGTCCGGCGGAAAGAAGGACAGTACTGAGGCAATTTAAAGAAGGAGAGATTGATATGTAAGTTAGCATAAAGGAGAGATAGCAGAAAGAGTGTAACTGACATTGAATAGGTTGATTTGTTCTGATTTGATTGGAAGAGGTATTGACATAGATTCAGTTCAATATGTGATAAGTTATGATGTACCAGTCTATATGGATAAATATATTCACCGTGTGGGTCGTACGGCAAGAGCAGGTAGACATGGTGTGGCATATACACTAGTTGAAAAACAGCAGGCTCGATATTTTAAGGAGATGCTACGTCAGGCAGGACATCTGAACCAAGTAGAGCTATTGGATATAGAAAAAGAGAAATTAGAGGAGCTAACACCGGATTATGAAAATGCAATTTCAAGCGTAACTGATGATTAAACATAAAATAAAAAGTAATACAGTGGATCAGGAAACCACTCCCTTTTTTTTTTTCTGATATTTTAGAAAACGCCAATATACACACATTAACAAGGCCATGCTTAGTGTCGTGTTTGAGAGTACTTTAAGTCTTCCATTGTGTCTAACAGTCAAAGGATATACCTTGCATTCTCTGATATCCTGCAGGATAATTTACAGTTTACTTTTCTTCAGTAGTGCAGGTCACAGTGTAAGAGACTTTGAAGTTTATGCAAAAAAAAAAAAGAGGAAACAAAAGGATACATCAATTCTGTTTAGACGAAGGGGCAAAATGTGACCTTTGTTCAATGTATTTCAAAAATTTGTTCGTGGATAAGCCGTACTTGAACACATAGAAGCTTTTATTGTATTGCAGGTTTAAGATGAGCGAGACACAGTTTAGAAATCAAGCCTTGAGCTTATATTAAGGACTTTAATTGTTCTTCGACTTTTTCCCAATCGCTAGTTGGTACATAAGTAATGGGTCGTTGAAAGTGACTTTCAATTTGTCTCATCTGTTCCCAGCTTTGTTTACTGTCTATAAGTATAATACTGACACCTGTACGTCCAAAACGACCAGTACGACCAATTCGATGAAGGTAGGCCTCAAAATCAACATTGTTGCGTTGGTCAAGTGGAAGGTCATAGTTGATAACGAGCGAGACTTGTGAAATGTCTATACCACGAGCAATAACGTTTGTTGTAATCAAAACCTTGTATTCACCTCTTCTGAAATCATCCATAGCCTTATCACGTTCTTCTGGTAACATCTTACCGTGAAGTGAAATGACAGAGTGTCCTTGCTGAGACATGCGCTTTGCGATCTCGTCTGCTGAATCACGTCGCTTACAAAAGATAATACTTTGACTAACTGTCAATAAATCATAAATATTGCACAGTACTTGATATTTGTGCTCTTCACTATCGCAATCCATATAAAATTGTTTAATAGCATCTACACTCAAATCTTCACGCTTCAACGATATTTCATTCGCATTTGGTGCAAATCCAGCTGCAAACTTTCGTACATTATCTGGGAACGTAGCCGAAAACAATACAACCTGAGGGTTACCCTTGAGCATCCTATAAACACAGCTGTTAATTTCACTGTTACTTTAAAAGAAACACGTACTTTTTAATACGAATACTTTGATCACCTAAACCATCTTGATCCAACATGTTATCAGCCTCATCCAAAACAAAGATTTTAACTGCTTGAACGGGTAGTTGTCTCTTTCTGATGACATCTGCAACAGTACCGGGTGTACCCACGATAACTTGAGCTTGAATAGGCTCATTTCTTTTAAGCGAATCCTTTACAACTAGCTTGCTGGTAATGGTTGTAAATTTACTCATAGCCAAAACGACATCCATAATTTGTCGAGCAAGTTCTCGGGAAGGTGCTAAACAGATAGCCTAGAGTGCACATAGTCTAGGAATGTTTTCAAAAAAGAAACCTTTGATAGCTTACCTGTGGGACATTGATAGCAGGATTCAATCTAGTTAACATTGTGAGGACAAAGGCAGCGGTTTTGCCTGTTCCACTTTGAGACTGACCGATCATGTTTTTTGGACTACAATTGGTAAGTAAATAATGCCGATTAAGGAGTCAATACTTACGGGTTACTGATCAATAAAGGTAAAGCTCTTTCTTGAATTTTGGAAGGCTTAGAAAAGTTCATTGCATATAAACCCTTCAACAGTTCGGGACTCCTGATAATTGCTGTTAATGGCTGTGTGATTTTTTACTGATTTTTACATACAATCCAAGCTCTTCAAAGGATTTGACAGAATATAGAGGGGAATTAGGATCTGCTTGTTGATCTGCAAGCTTCACTTGCACAGTATGAGTGCTTTGAATCAAGTTGTTTTGAGACTGAGCGTCTAATAAGCAAGAGAAGCAATAAATCTCGTAAAAAAGTTACTTTGCTTCGATTGAATTATAGTCAATACCTGGTTTCTCATCATGTTGCTTTTCGTCTATATAAATTTGTTAATTGTTGTTTTTGGTGTTGATTCACACTGTTTACCCTTGGGTGGTTGTTGATCCTCATTGGCTACAAATACTAGAGTGAGTAAAGTGAATTTAGGTTTACATGTGAACTTACGCGCTGTAGCGAGAGAACCGAGTCTTGCAGTAATATTATCAACAGGATCTATTTATGATCAATTTAATGTCAGTTGTACTTAGGTGATGTGCTCGAGGCAAGAAAGCAAAGCTAGTTTAATGACTTTGCTTTCTTATTGGTGCCTTTATATCCATCATGTTCATACCAGACATGTCTTGTTTGTTTTTTTTAAAAAAAGAAAAAAAAGTTTTTTGTATTTTCAAAACTTACCAAAAATAGCAGTAGCACTCTGTTGCTTTATATGTCTATGTTCACTTTTCTTCTCGCCATTGTTTTGGTTATTTAAACAATCTTTAAAGTTTATAGAGGACATAGGATATTATTCTTATCAATCCTATTATGTATTAATTCTCTTTTAAATAGAGTCCTATTAAAACCAAAGAAATCGTATAGAAGAGTGTAATTTATTTCATCTTTTTAATGAAAAACACATTTGCTGAAGGGCAAAGGACCAAACTAGTGGCTAGATAGTGCTGGTTAAAGCACTCTATTAAATGCAGCATGTATTGATCTAATATTATAGCTACTATTAACATAATCTGCAAGAACCTATCGAATGCTCAATGCTGCGTTGACGTCTCGGTTCCAGACCTATCATTGGATGAAGTTGACAGTATTAAAAATAGAATAATCAGTACCTAATTAGTTGTAACTAAGCAAAAGTAACTTACCAAGTTTCCACCATGAGCATTACCAGCTGAACACTGTGTGCAAAGTTTCAACAGGTATACAGTGGGGACATAGCCTATTTTGTAAATGATTAGGTTAGAGCATAAGCTTGAAGCGTTCAAAGCTTGGCAGATGTACCTGTTTGCGTCCTATCGGGACAGAGACTGGATTGATCAATAATGCTAATTGTTATCATTTACACACCAAAATCAACAGGTTTATAAATAGTGTGCTGCTGGTAGCGAAAATTCGTCTTGTCTGGGTTTTAAACCCGAAGAACCAAGCACCTTCAATGTATTCAACAACGCCAACTACTACTCCAGGAACATGAATTTCGTGTACATGAACTCATGTATCCCAATTTCTATAAATTTATTTTTATTATAGATACTTTGATCCTTTGAACAAATGAAATATTATCTTACCTCAAATATATCAAGTCTTTAATACTTTGGATCAAACCTTCTCTTGACGAAAACTGAATGAAGGCAAGATGCATGATCAGCATTATTGTAACTTTTGGATATTGCACATGTATACAGTTAATGTCTATAATAACATATCATTTTGATATACCAATATGGTTGAAGAATTAAAGATTGAAGATTTTAATAAAGCATATCCTTCTCGCCACTCTTTGCCTACCTTTAGATAAGGCTTGTGAAGGAAAGAAACGAAAGTATCGCAACTTTTAGTTTACCAAAGGATAAATTATTTGATAGTATCTCAAAGACTGCGTTATCAGTCTCACCACTTTCAAGCTATTGACAAGTACTCTGTAAACACTTTTAAAAAATGTTTGAGCTTATTTGCCAATCAAAAAATACAGAAATTTAGTCCGAAACTTCAATAATAGCTTTTTCTTTTAAGTCATGTCAACACAAAGTGGTATTCAAGGTAAACGATGGACATGATATCTGCAGTGTTTATTAAAGCCCGGTTATATTAGTTTCAGAGGAACTTTCAAAAGTATTCACAGATGCCGTTGCAAATGGCAATGTGCGCATTTTAAGAGTTTCCATCCAAAATGGTAAATAAATTGGAGCAAATGAATCCCTAATGTTAAACTGCTTTGAATAAAAGAATCATTGATACCTAATGGCATCACACCTGTTCAAGAAGATTTTCAAAAGGGTAACTTGAAGGACACATGTAGAACGTTTCAGAATAACACCGGATATTAGATTTTCAGTACGTTTCCGATTATCTTGAACCAACCACACCTGCCTATGTATTCGTTCGTATGGATGAAAAATCAAGTACAGGAGAGTATAACTGGTTATTCCTCTGCTATGTCCCTGACAATGCAAAGATTCGTGATAAAATGCTCTATGCTTCTACAAGAGCTACACTCACCAAGGAACTAGGTGATTATCGCTTTGTGGACAGCATTTACGGAACTGACAAGGTAAACGGATATAGTTTCTTGATCTCAAGTGTACTCATAATGGTTACAGTCGGAGTTCAGCTGGGATGGATACAAAAAACACCTTGCTCACAAATCGGCTGAGGCACCACTGACAAGACGTGAACAAGAACTAGCTGAAATCAGAGCTGCTGAGGTAAATAATAAATAAAGCAACAAATGACAAATGCTTAACTATGGTGAAACTAGGCTAAAGCAGTTTCTGATTATCAAGGCACAACGGCAAGAAAAAGCTATGCTCCTGGTGTAGCATTTCCTTTAACCGAAAAAGCGATTGAAGCTCTTTCAGAGTTGAAAAAGGATAAAGAAGAACGCTCAAGTAACTTTGTTTCCTTGGTAACAGATTACTAATAGACGTGTCTACTATGATCTAACCATGGTTATCAGCATTTGAATAGCGAAAAGGTTGATTTGGATACGGTTGCTAACGTTACAGTCAATGATCTACAAAAGACCATAAGCAGTAATGCCCCAAGATTTACGTTTTACATCTTTGACGATAGCAGCAAAGAATCACTTGGTATATGATAAAAGAAAAAAAAAAAAAGGCTGAAACTAATATAATCTATAGTATTCATTTATACTTGTCCTTCAACTTCTAAAATCAGAGAGCGTATGCTTTACTCCTCATCCAAGTCAAACGTGATTACAGCAGCCGAAAATGAGGCATCAGTTCAAGTTGTTAAAAAAGTAACAATGTTTATCTTTGTGTATATATGGGCTGAGGATTAATATTCTTTTGTATAGTTTGAAACAAGTGATCTTGATGATTTGACAGAAGCTTATTTCAAAGAAGAGCTTTCGTCATCATCATCAAATACTAATATAGTAAATGAGCGTATTAATATGCTTGGAGGTACTAAACAGGGTTTCAAAAGACCTACAGCACCTGGTAGAAGAAGACCAGGTACTACATCACTTGCTTAAATAAAAGGAAACTGAATTTCAAAGTTTAAAATGATCCAACCAAATGTCAATCCACCAACACGCGCACAAAAAGATATTTATAAGATGCACAAAAAGTGATATTAGATTGGTTCATGAATAAGGGAGGGAAAGAAGGAAACAGAATGAATAGGACAAAGGGCTTTTCCTTTTTTTTTTTCTCAATCTCTTTTTTTTTCTTACAACAATAGAAAGACAACAAGGGCGTAAGCTAAAGTAGTATTATCTATGCGACCCAAAAAATACCATTTAAATATTGCAGAATATCCTACAGAATTACTTGTTAAAATTGTCGCCGATCTATTAATTTCGATAGTCAAAGAAAATGATAAACTATCTAATCAATCAGTAACTCATTTTCATTCTCGCACTGTACCTCCCATCGGTATCTATGCTTACCTCAGCCGTATACTCAAATTCACTTCATTCTCGAATGAAGCTTTATTGTCTACTCTCATCTATTTTGATCGCATCGCTCAGCATAAGGGTCCAAATTATGCAGTCAATTCACTTACTGTACATCGATTACTTATCACCAGGTAAATTCTATTCATCCTGGCTCTGTTTATAAAACTAATGCAATCTACAGTATTCTTGTTGCTTCCAAATTCACGTCCGATGTATTCTACTCTAATACTCGATACGCCAAAGTATATATATATTTCTGCACATACGTTGATCATTTATTATTATGCATCAAGCTTACATGTCTTATCTTAGGTCGGAGGAATCCCTTTATGTGAGCTAAATCAACTAGAGTTGGAATTTTTATTTTTATGTAAATTTGATTTACACGTCAAACTGGAAAACATGCAGGCCTATGGAGATCAGTTACTGACGCATGCGCTGACACAGCAAGACAAAAATATTACATCATTTCCCCTATCACCGCCACTTGAAGATAATTGTAAAAGGAAAAGGCCAATAGATGATCACGACACGAGGATCAGTAACAAAAAGCTAGTATGCCCCATTTATTATACCCCAGATTAATGTGTAAATATCCATACGATGTAAAGAAGCCCTCTCTCTCTCTCTGTTGTGTACAAATGGTCAAAATGAATGGTTGTTTTATTTACATCTATGAAATTAAATAAAAAAAACATTATATAGTTGTCTTCTTCTTTTTTCTTGTATGACTTTTTTCACCAAAGCCTTCATCATGCAATTTCTATATATTTAAAGTGTTAGGCATTTATATAAATCATTACTGATAGCCACTTACCATGCTTGCCATACGTTTGGCTGCAGTCACTTCTGATAGTATATCTAATACTTCATCTTCATCAACCTCATACTTTTCCATTGTCTTGTCTATCATGAGTTGTTAGTCTCTAATATCATACAATCTGTCTCTTTTCTTACTTGTTCTTCCTTCAATATTTTGAATCAATTGGATATCTTTTTCTGTTACAATAGAAATTGCTTTACCATCTCGGCCGGCACGGGCAGTACGACCGACACGATGGATATAATCTGTTGGGTCTCGTGGAATGTCATAATTCAATACGCATTCAACGGAGGGAATATCCAAACCACTATATACACAATTTAGTATCGATAACATGTTATTATTGACTTTGTAGCTTACCGACTGCCCACATCTGTTGAAATCAAAATCTTTACGACTTCAGCTCTAAACTTGCCTAAGGAGTCTAATCGCTGCTGTTGACTCATCTCTGAATGAAGAGCTGTACATCGAATGCCTAATTCTTTCAACATAACCGTAATAAGTTCTGCTGTCGAGCATCGACCACAAAAGATGATGATCGACTTGTCATTCAAATCGTCTGTACGTAGCAGGTGTGCAAGATAGACTATTTTCACTTGGGATGGCACAAAGACATAATACTGGTCTAGTGTACTCACAGTTGAGATAGACATATCACAGACATGAACAAATGGTTTTTTTGCAGGGTCTTCTTCTACATCCTTTAGAGCTAAAATTGATTCTGTCATTGTTGCTGTGAATAAAAGTGTTTGACGATTTTTGGGTAATAAAGGCAGAATCACTTCGAGATCAGGTACAAACGTAGAAGACAACATACGATCAGCTTCATCCATTACTAAAAATTTACATCTTCTTAAATCCACTGCTCCTGAACTACTATGTATATGATCACGTAATCTTCCTGGTGTGGCAATGATGATATGAGGACGTTTTGATAATTCTATAGCCTGTGTCATCATGTCTATAAACAAGTTAGGTACAAATTACTAACAATCACTCAGACTTACCCATGCCACCAACTACAACACATTCTTTAGCACCAATACCCTTGCCAAGTACTCTAAACTGCTCTGCAATCTGAAATGCAAGTTCTCTGGTCGGTGTTAGCACCAGAGCAAACACTCCATAAGGATCTTCAGACAATTTCTGTAAAATAGGGATCGCAAACGCTGCAGTCTTACCGGAACCTGTCTTTGCCCCACCAATGACATCCTTTCCTTCAAGGATAGGCGGTATACAGGCTCGCTGAATCTCGGTTGGCAACTTGATCGACATGGACTTTAACGTATCAATCATCCATTCTTGAACTCCAAGCTTCAAGAATCCAGTTCCTTCAGGTGCAATCGTTTGTTCCTTTCTTTCTAATGCTTTCTTCTTTGAAGCAGCTACTCTGCTTAAGGTTCTATTTTCTGTCATCGATTAACGATCTCTTTTCAAGGAAACAAAAAAAAAGGACAAAAAATTTTACACTTGCTGCAGAGTAAGTATACTCATAATTACATTTCATTGGTTAGTTTTTTATACTCCACCAAGTAAAAAGCATATCAACGCTGCTTCACTGAACTGCTTATAATAATGAACGATACCTGTTCCTGTTGATCAATCATCGTGATATCGTCATGTTTACTTAAAATACTCGTTTCACTTAATTGTCGGACTTGACTTGTATCATCCTTTGTGCTCATGATCTAACTTTAAGTAAAAAGCGGTATCAACAAATGCAGCATATACAAACCACAGTTTACTTCTTCAAACGTGGTAATAGAAACACACACACACACTTTTTTTTTCCCACAAATAAATTGCATTGTTTATTTGTTCTGTCTATGATGATGATAATGATGATGATGTTGTTGTTGTTGTTGTGTAAAATTCTAGCCAATAAGATAAGATGCTTCTCTTTAAATACGCTTTACATACGAATTTGTTTTCCCTCAATTTTCTTTTTACTTTATAGTTCTACTTTATGAGTACTCGACCTACCGCTGAAAGACGGCTTTCTATGCCTAAGCTAACCCGTCGACTCACAAATGTTATTATCCATGTCGACGAGGACCAAAACGGAAACGTTGAACCTGTAGCTTCTGAAAGCGTTCCTTCTCACAAGTCAAGACATATCAAGTTGGAAGGAGACGCCTTAAAGGAATGGAAGAAATACATGACGTCAAAGGAAAATGATCCAGAATCTATCAAAAAAGATATTGTACATCATGCTGTGGAGACCTTGTGTCGCGGTCCTAGTAATTTGGATAAATTAGCGATTTATCAAGCGACGGCTTTGGCTGTACGTGATCGTATCTTGGAGGAATGGAATCTCACAGAAGAAATCATGCGAGAGCAAAATCCCAAGCGGTGTTATTACTTGTCTATGGAATTTTTAATTGGCCGTGCACTGGATAATGCGCTTCTCTGTCTCAAGGCAAAGGATGCTTATAAAAAGAGTGTACAGGATCTAGGATTCAGTCTTGAGGAACTGCTTGATCAAGAAAGAGATGCTGCTTTAGGTAATGGTGGTCTTGGGCGTCTTGCTGCATGTTACATGGATGCAGCTGCCACTTTGGATTATCCTACTTGGGGGTATGGATTGCGTTATCAGTATGGTATCTTCAAGCAGTTGATTAATAAGGAGGGATATCAAACAGAAATGCCAGATTACTGGCTTGATCCAACTGTGAATCCATGGGAATTTCCAAGGAATGACGTGTCGTATGAAGTTCAGTTTTATGGTTATGTAGCTACAAAGGTAAATGACAAGGGAGAATCTCGTATGTCCTGGGAAGGTGGTCAAAGAGTCAAAGCAATGGCCTATGATGTTCCTATTCCTGGTTTTGGTACCAAGGGCTGCGGCAACATTCGTCTATGGTCTTCCAAGTCATTAAATGCGTTCGACTTTGCTTCCTTTAACGAAGGCGATTACGACAAGTCTGTAGCAGACCAAAAGAGCGCAGAGAACCTGACATCTGTTCTTTACCCTAACGACAATCATTTAGTAGGCAAAGAGCTTCGATTGAAGCAAGAGTACTTCTTTGTAAGTGCCTCATTGCAAGACATCATTCACCGCTTCAAACGCACGAATTCAGCATGGAAGGATTTCCCTGGCAAAGTCGCTGTTCAGTTAAACGATACGCATCCTACCTTGGCTATTCCCGAACTTCAGCGAATTCTGGTTGATATCGAAGGACTAGACTGGGATGCTGCCTGGGACATTGTCACGCGTGTGTTTGCTTTTACCAATCACACGGTATTGCCTGAAGCTTTGGAGAGATGGTCTGTGCCCATGATGGAACATATACTGCCCCGACATATGCAAATCATTTATGATATCAATCTCTTCTTTTTGCAAAAGGTTGAAAAGATGCACTATGGTGATCGTGAACTATTGAACCGCGTATCTATCATTGAGGAATCAAATCCTCAACAGGTACGTATGGCCTACCTTGCTGTTGCTGGTTCTCATAAGGTAAACGGTGTTGCTGCTCTTCACTCAGACCTGATCAAGTCACAGCTGTTCCCTGATTTCATTCGTTATTATGGACCTGAAAAGTTCATTAATATCACCAACGGTATAACTCCTCGTAGATGGCTCTATCAGGCTAACCCGGGCTTACGTGACTTGATTACCGAGACGCTTGGCTCTGAAAAATGGGTTACTCACTTGGATGAGCTGAAGGGACTCAAGAAATTTGCAAATGATGAAGAATTTCAAAAGAAATGGATGCAGGTCAAGCATGATAACAAGGTTCGTTTGGCTCAATGGATTAAATCCAACTTGGGTATCAGCGTAAATCCCAATGCTCTCTTTGATATTCAAGTAAAGCGTATTCATGAATATAAGCGACAATTCATGAACATCTTGGGTGTCATCTACCGCTACAAGAATATCAAGTTACTAACGGATGAGGAAAAAGAACAACTAACTCCTCGGGTGATCATTTTCGGTGGTAAATCAGCCCCTGGTTATTATATAGCCAAGATGGTCATTAAGCTGATCAATACGGTGGCTGAAGTGGTTAACAATGATTCAACTATCAATGACCTATTGAAAGTTGTGTATATCCCAGACTATAATGTCTCCTTGGCTGAAATCATCACTCCTGCATCCGATATCTCTCAGCATATTTCAACTGCTGGTACAGAGGCCTCTGGTACATCCAACATGAAGTTTGTCCTTAATGGTGGTCTTATCCTCGGTACGGTTGATGGCGCCAATATTGAAATTCGTGACGAGATTGGTGAAGACAACATATTCATGTTTGGCACCCTGGCTGATAAAGTTGCTGATATTCGTCATCATCAAAAGTATCATGGCGTCCTTATCGATCCTAACCTCCAGATCGTTCTTCAGTCTATTCAATCTGGTGAATTTGGTGGGCCTGAAACAGCTTCTGTCTTTGGTCCTCTCATCAATACCTTAACCTATGGCGGTGATTATTATTTGATATCTGCTGATTTCGAAATGTATCTTGATGCTCAGGACCATGTTGATGCTGTCTATAAAGACAAGAAGAGCTGGGCAAAGAAATCCATTCTCTGCACTGCTGGTATGGGCTTTTTCTCAGCTGACCGTGCTGTAAAAGAATATGCTGACAAGATTTGGAATCTCAAGCCTGTTTCTATATAAAGCAACAATATGCTGTACAGTCATTCCACCTTCAACGGATAACTTTTTGAGAAAATAAATTAGTCACTTTGTTTTATTTTTCATTTGAAACGATTATAACTCATACAGAGTACTTGAAAGATGCAGCCTTCAGTGAGTCTTTTCTTTCTTATCCTATGTTGATAGAAAAGTTAAAAAATGAAGATATTCATATGAAGAAGGCAAATATAAAATGGGACTGTGTTTGCTATTCAGTGCAGGATAAAGCTAGGTCTTTTGATCTAAAAGATTGAAAAGTGTACGAGCACATCAATCGCAACAAAGCAATTGAGCATTCACACTCAAACAGTGCAGAGATGGATTAAGCAGTTTAATAGGCTGCAAGTGTATCTTGGCCATAGAGTATAAAACGAATAACTTCACATAACTTAGAAAAAGGTATAAAAAGAAGGAAATCTGCTCTTATCCCTCTTTTTCTCTCTTTCTTTTCTCTCTATATTTCTTCTCTTCTACTCTTTCTGGTGGTTCTCTTTGGTCAAGGTAAGTTTTTTATAAACTGACTCAGCATGGCGATGATTGTGCGTTCAAGGGTTTCTATATGATCTCTTTTTATGATGCTCAACACGTATTCTGGACTGACAACGATCGTTCGTTTCATCACTCAACTGGAGGCTTTCGGACAGCCAAAAGGAGAGTTATGGACATTCGATTGGAATCCTTACAGGGAGCTAGTGGCTAGTTGGGAGCTAATTATCTGAGATCACAGCTGTGACAGATTATTTGATTATGCTTCCTGCTGTGTGGCTGGCGCAGTGGGGCACATAAGCTAGTTAACAATTGACAGGGCTCAGCTAATGCATACCCCAACGGTACGTCTGCTACTGCGGGTCTTTGCAGGCTGCTCTGGTATTTGATGTGATGGTTTTTATGGGTGCCTGGTCCCTTGTTCTGATGGTCAATGGCCGACCTAAAGAATATCGCCACAGTAGCAATCAAAACCTTTAAAAGTCTTTTGGCATCGTTACTGGCCTTTTTTTCTTCTTTTTTAGGTTTTCTTTGCAAAACATTGGTTTTTGGGAATAATCTTTAATATTGCTTTTTTTAAATCACAGAGTTACTATATTAAAGATATGCCACAGCATCAGAACTGTATCAATGCCCAATGGATACAGTCGCACCCTTATTACGCATAGTTGATCAAATTGACACTAAGATGCTCACAAGAAACCAAGCTACAGTGGAAATAATGAGAATGGATTTAATGAATGTAGAGCAAAAGTTTGCCAAGGGCTATTCATGGTTTAATTCAGAAACTACGCAGGGCTGCTATACAAGAGGATGCCAACGAGGCTCAGCTCTGCATAAGATTCATTGAGCCGTTCTTGTTTGGCCTTTCTGACGATCCTGACTAGGGGTACTATTTACGTTGGGCGAATGCTAGAATTCTTGAAGCTAAGAAAATTTCTACCAATACATCCGTGTAATGTCCTGATCTCTGCATAATGAAGTCTCTTGGTCTCAGGTAGCATTATTTGTCGTATTTCTACGTTTATATAGAAGAAAATTACCCCCTTTGTCGTCAAATAAACACTGTATTTCGTACACAAGCCAAAGCCATTTTAAATACTAACATAATATCTCATATTAAGCCCACAACACTGATTCATTGCATCTATTCTGTAGTAGTTGATGACAAGATGCAATTGGTTGACAACATTTATTCTTTCATATAAAGAATCGATCTCTCCTTTTGTGATGAATCTCTTTCTTTTTTCTGTTCATAAGTCACTTATTCCATTTGGTTGTATTTATATGTTTCCGAGTTAAAGCTATTATTCGTCAATAATATCGCACTAGAACTTATATCATGACAAAAGAACAGAGAGTGAATGTTTCCATCAGATTTTCTGATAAAGATGTCACAGTTCATCCGTTCATCTGCTTTTTCAAAATACTTGCTGTAAGTTGCATAGCACAAGATCATGATTCAAATTAAGAATGCATTAACTCACAATGCATATTGAACTTGGGAATATAGATTGTTTGCGAGGAATCTTTGTCAGTGTTGAAGGAACTTAAACAAGAACAAAAAACCATTGTACGATCAAAGGGCAAGAAGCGACATCAACTTTGCAGTATTATAAATTCAATCATTATTCGCTTAAATGAAGGAAAGCACACAAATATTGTAGCGCAGCATGGCCCTATGAACGTGCCTAGCAGTCTAAGATACAACTAATTTACTTCGATCAAACATGATTATATACCCTTCCACGACTTTATTATCTTCCCCCAACGTACCATAGCAATAATAAGTAATTGATCTATAATTTTTAACCTGACATGGCCTGGCTTTGTTAAGGATACTACAGGACATCCCCAGGCCACGCATCAAGCAGTTTGCATTTTTTGAAACTCCTTAGGCTGTAGGCTACAAGCGCGCTTGAAATTTATATGCAGGCCAACTGGATTCAACTGGCACGGCCAGTAATACGATATGTCATTTTTAATCGGGTGTTAAATAAAGCATGATTTATTCCTGTTTCCTTTCTTTTTTTTGCTTCCACTTTATGTCACTTATAAGCTGTATTCAAGATCAAGGTCCTTATTATAGAAAGCTTTCAAAGGACCTAGAAAGCGAAAATAGGGTTATTAGAGAATTGACAATAGCAAGAACAGAGCGCGATAGACTTGCTCGAGAGGTTGACATTAAACAAGACCAAGTCATTAAACTCGAGAAACAGTCGTAAGTAAGAGAACGTAAAAAAAATGCCGTTCAGTCGTCTTATAGATACTGAATAGTAAGAAAGAGTTTGAAAGCGTCCGAAAGCTTCGGCATTTATCTTTCAGGTCAGCAGCAGCAACTTTATCCGGCAAAAAGAAAGAGCTAACAGCAAAAGAAGAGGCCGAATACCAATATGCGTTTGAAAACGAACAACGTGCAAAGCGAGAATTAGAGGGATTACAAGCACAATATAACAGTGTTATCATAAAAGTGAGTAAACATACCCTCCCTCAGTCTTATCGTGTGAACTCAGCTGGCCTAAAAGGAAAGAGAACTTGAGCAACAGAAGGCTCGCTTTAGTGAATCAAGGGCTCAGTACAACGCATTATTAGAACAGGTTAGAATTTCAAGAAGAATTAAGTTACACACTGCATAATAACACATGTCTTAGATATTTGAATCTGAAGATCCAGGATTTCCTGTAGAAGCACAGTTAAGGAAGGATTTGAAGAGTTATTATGAACAAAAAGGATTGGTAATATCAAATCATGAATGTAGTTTGGATCTATGAACACTAGTTGATTTAGGCAAGTAGAGACAAACAGAGGTTTGTGAATGCTAGTGATTCACTTGAAAAGACCAGCATTGGCATTAGAAAGGTGATGCAGTTGCTAGACAGAGTAGTTAATTTTGTGCCATTCGATATATTCGGTGGCTCACTCATTGACGAAGAGCAGATTGTTGGCATAGAAGGTAAAATTGTAAAGTATGCTGGATATCAAATTTATCAATAAAATATCGTTTATGTGTAGCTGCCAAGAAAAAGATATGGGAAATACAGGGACATTTGAACGCAGCACGAACCTATTTACCAGAGATACCTTATCCACATACATTGGACATAGTTACCAATAACCCAATGATGAATATGCCTCTCAACTGGAACTATGTGGATATGACATGGAAAGGTAGATTATATATGTCTCTCAGCTCGCTATTTATTAACATTTCTACAAGTCAAAACTACACAGTGTATTGCGATATTGGCTGCAGCCACTCAAAATATAAAAAGCTCAATGAACTGGATAGAGCAATATAAAACTTATGCTGAAGGTGCAATCGAGAGACTGAAGGCCGCAATTGAGAACACCAAGTTCTCTCTTGAGGAAGAACGACGCAGAATAATAGAGGCTGTATTATCAGGGCAATTAAACGGCCAAAATTCCTCCGGCGGTAACTCATCCTCTGATCCTTCTCCTCCTCCTCCTGTTTATGAAGCACCGCCTCCAGCAAGAAACCTGCTAGATCAAAATGGCAGCCAAAGCAACGTATTACCGACGATCCCCTCAAACATATCACTATCTTCACCAGCGATCGAGGCCGCAACACCTGTATACAGTCCAGTAAATGGAACTGCCATGAGCCTAGGAACATCACAAGTATCATCATCGGAATCCTCAAACCATTTACAAGCACTGAGTCCTTCTCCTGGAAGAACCAATCCTTTCCGAGACAATACTTTAACACCAACAAGCATACAACAGCATCAAGTGAGGAGTAATACCAAGTACAACCCAAATAATCCCTTCAACTCGTAAAAAGCGAGCTTTCAAAAACACCAAAAAACAATAGCCTAGTGTCTACAAATGAGAAAGTAAGATATTTATGGGCTTTTCTAAATAAAACTCTTTTTTGATATCCCATTTTTATTGAATAATACACAGACTAGTTATTAATTTGTACATGAATCCTATTAAAGTATAATTACACTATTCTACTTTCTATTATCTTCTTTGCCATCGAAATGGAAGATGAATACGTTTAGAAGAGACTTTAGAGCCCTTTTTGGCTCTTTTCAATCTTTTTTCATACAGCTCAAACTGCCTGCCTTTAGCCACAACATTTGGATACCACCACTGATAAACAAATGTTATTGCATATCGTGGTAAGAAGGCTAGGGTGAAGGCAATGATAAATGTCATCCAAAACGACCAAGAGCCAAATACCATCTGTGCCATTCCATAAAGAGAAACTGAAGGAAAAGAACCATAGATGACCACCCATAGGAAGGCGACTAAGAGTTCGATAGTTACAAATACAAACTGCAGCCAAGTCCAGTACCATGTGTTGAACCCAGGAACTAGGTTAGCTAGCACAATCGCTGTTACTGCAACAGATGTCGAAAACTGTAGGTTGGACTCAGGCTCACCGTTCGCGTTTGGGTTCGTGTCGTATAAAAAGTAAAAAGAGTAAAAGACGACAAGAGATTGCCAGATACCGTCAGCAAAGTAGAGCCAAAACCTAAATCGTGTATATAGCTTTCTTTCAATGCCAATCGTGTATACTTGTGGAAGATGCTTCAAATAGGGAGCAGTTATATCTTGATCAGTAGCACCTATATTTAAACAGTTAGTTATGCATGACTCTCTCTCTATTCATATTAAACACCGTACCAAGGACAACAATAGGCGCCAGTGTGAAAATGATGTTATAAAGCTGTAAAAAGGAATAATCATAAAAGATGTTGCCTGACCATGAGCTATAGATTTGATACCATAATGAAGGAAAGACCCAAAAGACATTTTTGAAGAAAAAGTTCAAAATCATTTCTGAAATACGCACATAGCTCCAGTGCCCTTGTACAAGGAGGAGCTTGTGAAGGAATCTGAACTGACATATTGAATAATCGGCAGCCATAGCAGCTTGGACACCTTCTTGACCAGCGATGCCCACGCCAACATTAGCCACCTGGATCATACTGACATCGTTTGCACCATCCCCAATGGCCAGAGTAACCACGTTATGAGACTTTCGAACCAATTCAACAACCTGAGCTTTCTGAAGCGGACTCACACGACAACAGATGACACTCTTGCAACGGACGGCAATATCCAGCAACCTTTGTCGTGCCTCAGGGTCTCCGAATACATGAGCTAATGCAGCGCCTTCAATGACCAGAGCATCCTCAGGTGCATCATTGCCTTGTTCGTTTTCAATTTTATCAAGCTTTTCGGATATGTCACCAAGGTTCTTGATGATCTCATTCGCATTTTCATTGCCGCGAACTGTCCATAGTTGCATTTCACTATCTAGCAGATTACTAGCATATCCAATATTGATTGCCGTTTCTAGTTTATCGCCTGTAAGCACCCAAATCTTTATTCCAGCCTTGCGAAGATCCTCAATGCACTTTGGAACACCCTCTTGCAGTTTATCTTCAATACCTGTTGCGCCCAAGAGTTTCAAATTGACTTCAATCTTTTCTTGTACTTGAGCCACTTTTTCTGCTCGACCTTCTGTTGCTGTACTAGCCTCATCTATTTCCTTTTTCCAGCTCTCATATTCTTCATTGTCAATGCTACGATAGGCAAGCATAAGCGTTCTAAGACCATTTTCTGAAAAAGTGTCTACATCTTTATGAGTTTTGTCAAGGATGGTTTGCTGCTCGCTGTCATGGTCTAATCGCTCTGTGATGACGTTATCTGCGCCTTTACAATACAATATGATATCATTCCACGGCTCTGGTCTCTTAAGTATAACGCTCATCCTTTTACGGTCCGAAGTGAAGCCCAAGACGTCCAAGAGCTCGAATGTGTACTCTTGCCCTAATATATCGACTGTCAGCATTTTCCCTTTACGGTTGATAAATGCAAATCCAGCATTTTTAGCAGCGTTTACTAAAGCTGCCTCATCTGGTGATTCTGCCTTATATTCTATCTGGACTTCAACTGTGTCGTCTACTCTATCTGGGGTATCTTTTTCGGTGATAGAGTCAAACTCTTCTCCTCTGCTCTTTCTTGGTCTATGCCTCTTGTTTGATTTTTTTAAGTTACGAAGGCCAGTCGCATTGAGTAACTTGCTTCCACTGGTCCGAAGACTGGAGCCGATGGTTTGCTTTTCGATATTTTGGGAAGTACCCGCTTGCGTTTTATCATGATCAGCATTCTCTTCCAGACTCTTACCAATGATTGTAGGTTGTGCTTTTGTTTCTTCCTCTTCATCAACGTCATCTTCTTCCTCAATCACTTTTCCATCTTTACCAATTTTTTCAATGACGACTGTATGACAGAGAGCAAGCAGCATAAAGAACTCTTTGATCCTATTGGATTGCTCTGTTTCTTTATCATCAGCCTCTAACTTTCCTGTTATGTCTGGGTTTTTGATATCTTTAAATAGCTGAGGATCTGCAAAAGACAATCGGTTGGGATCCAATGATGAATAGGTTGGTTTAAATACACCTTTCAAAATCTGCTCATACTCTTCAAATATTCTCTGTTTCCTCGTATTATGTTCCTCATTGGCCTTCTTTTCATCACCATCCTGCAGAGGATCCTGATCAGTGTTGATTAATGGTGGAGATCCGTCATCGTCTCGACCAGCAGATATATAACTAGACTGACCTTCTTCATATGAAGCAGTCTGTACATTTTGTTTTTCTTTGCGAAGACGAGCGCCGCGTGCCCCTTCTGATTCTGGTGAAAATCCATTATCTCCATATCTGACGCCCCCTATTGTACATTCTCTAAACTCCATAATGTTACGCGTCAAGGTTCCGGTTTTGTCAGAAAATATGTATTCGACTTGACCCAAATCATCAGATAATGTCCACTGGTTATAACAGTTTAAATAAGTAAATTCGTTATTTTTCATCTTCACTTACAGTCTTGGGTATACATGGAGATTTAGAGTGTTCATCCCACATGTCCAGATCATTCCATATGAAATAAGCCTACAATATGTTTAGTTGATTCATTATGTAAACAGACACGAGTTGTGTGTGTATACCTGAAATGTCTTTACAAATTCGATAGAGACATATAAAGAGATGGGTATGATATTTTGAAAGATAATAAGACTTGACCAAAAGTTTAAGAAGCCAACATATCCCGGACTCCCAGATTGTGCTGTAAATAGCAAGCTTGCACTATTGCCCATATCTCTTGCTCTGACAACTCCAGCCATAATTGCACACACTAAGCACAAGGTAAATAACACAATGAATGCAACAAAGATCTATGCTAGGGCATTAGAGTGAATAAGGATAGCGGATGAAAACAATAAAATCTTACCTCTTTATTCATTTCAGTATCAATCTGACTTCTTTTACTAGGCGTGTCACCAGAGTTCAGTATGATCTTTGTATCCGTGCCAGTAAATAAGACGACAGCAATTGCCCATTTTGTATTACGAATGACATGTCCACGGAGTAGAATGTTGTTAATATCGAGTGGTGTCTTGTTCTTTTCAACCCATTTATCTGTAGACTCGCTTTTTTCCAAAGTGACTAGTGTGCCATCAAATTTATACAAGTCCGGAGCAGGAGCGTCTGCTTCGACATAAAAGTGACATTCGTTTAAACAATCCATGCCTGATTGAATATGCTTAAATTCAGCCACACTATTGCGCGGCTTCAAGTTTGTTTCTCCATCCAAATCTTTGGTCTCAACATAACACACACCTTCTTTATCAGATGTTGACAGTAACACTGCATCTGCAGGGACGCTGTCTCCATTTCGCAGTAGAATAAAGTCACCTACACGTGCATTCATTGCCAAAGATGGATGAAATGTTCCAAGGTTGTCACTATGGTTACTTTGAGCGTTGGATGTATCTGTCGTAATTGACACATCATGGTTGCTCTCCTGGTTGATCGTGTCGTGTGATTCTTTTTTTGTAAGCTTGTGACCAGAAAAACATGAGAACAATGAGGCGACAGGGTTACTCTTGGCTGAGGTTTCTGGGTAATTTGTATTGTTGTATCCGATAAGTGTATGTGTAATATTTTGATTATATCGCGCGTCTACTTTATGTCGTTGATAATCTTCAATAGCATCCTTTAGTGCTGTTATAAAGACCACTGCACAGATAGGAAGTAAAGTCAAAGCAGGGGATTTGACACCAAACAGAGGCAATAGTTGAATAATAGCCATTCCCAAAAAGTACAAGTTGGCAGGTCTTCGAAACTGTTCAAACAAGTTCTTTGGAACAAATGTGATGATTGTATATTTTGATGTTCTAATCTTGTTTGAAGCATATGTCTCTTTTGCTCGTCCTTTTGATGTAAGAGCAAATTCCGGTAATGGTAGATTGACAAATACTCGGCGCCCACTACTTTGAATCCTTCTTAGTTTTACTGTTGATTCGATCCGTTGCATTTTATGGCCGCTGGATATGGTAGAGAGTGTCCGAGATGATCGACGAACTGTCTCTTCATAGATATTATCTTTTCGACGTACGTTTTCATTGCTACTGCTTCTTCTTTTCCATATCCATTGTCTATTAAACATGTTGTCAGGAACAAAGACAAGACAAGAAAAGAGAGAGAAAAAAACAAGAGTAAAAAAAAAAAAAAAAAAAAAGAAGAGAGAAAAGAAATACTGGATCAAAGGGAAGCATTAAATGATGTAAGCGCCATTATTTTTATCATGGAACTAACTGATGTCTGAAAATACCGTAAAAGGCAATTAGAGACAGACTGATACTATTTTTATTTCTTACGGTGATCTAATTTTGTTTTTTGTCTCTCTCTCTCTCTCTTTCTTTTTTGTTTACTGTCAAAGAAGAATATGATTTAAACTGAAGGGATTAAACAAGTATATATTCTTGTGAGAACATACAACTTATCTTAAAAATAATGGACCTGTCTAAAATAGACAAAGTTGTATAAAACTATAAATAAAAACTATTTTCAGTTCTTGATGGTTTTTTGTAACATCATTTCTGATCCAACAAAATACAATAGTCATCTTTTAAATAAGCTCAAACACATAAACACGCATTTTGTTGCTTTTATAAAATCACTATTTGATCACAGCTCTTTTTATCATGCTTTTTTTTTTATATATATATATACAGGTTTGAACAACAGATGCATTGGTTTCATCAAGGCTATTCATTTAGGCTCTGAAGAACAGTAATTGCGCCCTTTATTACATGTCTTTTCTATGTCTTTGAGCAAAGTGGGGCTCACCCGACCAAGTGATTCTAACTTTTTAATGCATCAAACGTAACTATAGGATTCTATATTAGTCAATTAACTTACTACAGAAGCCCTTTCCTGAAGCTTATTATAGATATCGAATTAAAAAAAATTGCTAAATAATTGTTCAGTTATCTTTACTCTTGAAGAAAAAGCTGTACTGATAAAGAAGGTAATACTACTATCAGTAACATGTGCAACATATCCTTACTGGTCTTTAATAATAAAAAGACCCCTCCCCTCTCTCTCCCTTTTTGCCAGTTATTGACATATTTTATCCTTTTTCTTTCATGACTTGATTCTAGCAACAACAACAAAAACAAGGAACATCACTACGTTTCTCCTTTCATTTTTGCCAAAGAGATACAATCATCAAACGATGAGATTGATGATGACGAGCTGATGAAAGGGGAAGCATTTAATTAAATTGGGTTTATTTTTGTTTGATACTAATAACGATGAGCGTATTGCTGTTGTTGCTGTGATGAATAATCTGGTAATTTATGAAAACTATCTGATGGCAATGGTATAGTCTCTGTAATATCATTGCGTCCCACAGTTGTCTGCTGCATCATCATCATGTTTTGTCTGTTTTCTTCATCCAATCGTTTACGCATACCACGAAGACTTCTGGTGATATACCAGATGATAATAGCAACCAATATCAGAACAAGAATGATAATAAAGATGTATCGATCATTCTTCTTTAACCAACTCTCGTGTGATTCTTCCATGGTATTGCCATCTGTATTAAAACCATTTGAATTGGGTGATGGAAATGGGTCTGGACTTTGAGCAGATACAATCAAAGTATGAAATAGCACAATTAAGGTTGCAGGGAAAAAGTAATTGAACAGTATCAATTTCATCTTTTTAATCAAAAGGAAAGGAGTGGGTCTCTTTTAGTACGTCAGCAAAAAGGAAAGAGGGGGGAAGAAGGAATGGGGAACTAGAAGAGAGAAAGAAAGAAAAAGGGAAAAAAAAAAAGAGAGAGAGAGAGAGGAGAAGGAAGCTAATCACTCTAATATATATACTGAGAGACCCAGAACGAAGACTCGTCTAATTTTAGTCGGAGTGAGTCTAACAGGAAAATATCTTGTTTGGAAATTTTTTTGAATTTCCGTATTTGGATGCTGCCAAAAATCATGCCAACCAGCCCTTTTTTCATACATTTGCTCAATATTTTGTGTTATATATTATTATTATTCTATGCCTGTATTTTATTATATAAGCATTACAGATAATACATATTATAAAGACTTTCTTTTAATATTTGATTTTTATTACAAAAAAGTGATGCTAATTATTGTTGCTGTTGTTAGACTCTTCAATTGCTGATCTCAACTTATCAAAGGAAGCGCCCATCTGTATTCTTCTTTCTTCTAATCTTCGAGCTGCTTCTTCACATGATGTTCTTTCTTCTTCTGCTTTCTTCTCAATTGCTCTATATAGTTTTTTTCTTCTGCTGAAAAAGCGCGACTCTTTCCTGTCCTTTCGCCAGGCTGTCCCAAATTGTGCTTCTAAAGATTGTATCGTAGGCTTCCCAGAGAATCTTACGCTGTACTATCTCCAAACATCCGTAACAGTTAATATATCTCTATTGAGCTGATAGGTTGGTACGGCGGAGGTCGAGTTAGGTGGAGTAGCAGAGGCACCTGAAGGGTGAGCTCCAGGAACAATTTGGGTCAAAGGCGTTGTCGGTATAAGGGAAGGTCTATTCGGGTTGAAGAAAGTGCTTCCTAAAGCAAAGAAGCCTGAAATGCTTTGGTTCAATTGCTGCATTTGGGACGTGTTTGAAGTTTGTATGCCAAGCATGGTAGAAGCAATTGAACTGAATCTAGAGTGTAGGCTTGATACCAATTCTGGAATTGCCATAGTAACCCTTTAGCTCGGAGTGAATGCTGCATCACCTTCTTGTAACGATGCAAGTAGTTGATCTTCAAATACTTTGTAAAGACTGTTACTAAACAGTTCGAACGTCCAAAGGTAATAGTTAGGGTACTTCTTTTTCAGAATAACAGAGTCCTGCATAATTATAAATGTTTGGTTAGATTGTTGACCATTTTGTTGCAAAGTATTCGATTTGCCTGAAGAAACACCATTCTCAGTTGGGCGAGTAAGCCCAAGAAGTTAGGCCCAGCAATATCTTCTTGTACTCTATTATCGTTGTCAAACTTCTCCTTCCAGAATTCAATATCAGGAAATACCAATACTTGCGAATCTTTAGGAGAGATGACAACAGCACGGGACAAAAAATAGCTCCCTTGATGAGGAGGAAATCCAGCCAAGCTCTTCATTGCTTCTACCGGTAAGCTCGAAATGTAGCAACCTACCATATGATCTGTGCCCCACCTACCAACCATCTTTTGCTGGTCGCTTGAAACATTCTCTTGAGCAATCATATTCAGCGCACTCTTATGGTTGGCATGAGTGAGCTTAGAAGTATGAATACCAACACGTTTAAAAGCACCAACATAAATTTTATGCTGAGCTCTGTAAGTGATTGACGTAAATCTATCATCTCCCTTGAAAACCACAGTTTCGTACCAATTTTCACGGCAAGTCAGAGAAAGGCTCGTTCTCGAAATGAAATCTTGAAAAAAGGTTCATCGCCAGAGCACCGACAGAGCATACTTCAGCATCATGGTGTCGAACAGACGAGCCATATTCAATTTTGCCATGTTGATTGGTTTTTCCAAAAGTGATAGTTGCAACTAAAGCAATGCATTCCGATACTCCTTGATTTTCTAGTACAAGCGAGAACAGATCAGCAAACTGCATTCCAAGCGCTGTTTAGCTACGACAAAGCAGAGCCTGTCTCTGCGGCCAAGGGTGTCATTCTTCTCTGTCAAGAAATAATCACTAACTTTTTCCAACCCTTGTTTGGTGTAGCCGTCATTCAATGTATTTTTTCCTCGATCTTCAAAATTTTGCCTCTTACTCTTGACCTTTTCTTTTTCGATAGTATCCAGAAAAGTCCTAACGAGGGGTGCTCTTGCAAGGCCATGGGGGGTTAAGCTAAGTGCCTTTTGCTTGCTGTATATGTCTGCAATAGCTTTGACATAGGCAAGGGCAGACTCTCTGCCTAGAGCAATAGGGGTACCATCTGCATTTCTTCTAAGCTTTCGGCCTCGCTTGATGACATGTTCTGCAAGGGAATAGCTAAGCTTTTCATCAGTGACGATCTCTCCATCACCGAATCTTTGTTCAAGGCACCATTTCTATGTTTAAACAACATAGTTAGATTTTCAAACCTTTTCTTTATTATTATTTTCTAGAATTACCTTCCACTCTTCTTGCTTGGCTGAATGTGCCTTAATAGTGTTCACAGGTCGATGAGTCATATTTTAAGCAATGATCATTTAGTTACTGTAGTACATAGCTGAATTGTTGTCAATCATGCGCTGAACACATTCATCATTGACAGTAAGACGATTGTTCATTTGGTTATTCATGCTAAACTACAGTATCAATACATTATTTAGAAATACTAAAAAGAGAAATCGTAGCATAAGGATAGGACTTATAGTAGTTTCAAAGAGATTTGATATTGAACTAAAAGTAAAAAGTGTACCTTTCTCTTTTATAGCTTTTTCCAAGCCTTGGTGCCTTGATTTTGTTAATTACTATATTAAGAAAATAAGCTGAACCTCATCTTATTGGATAAACTGTCCTCTAAATGTTGTGAGTCTTTGTAGGGTTATTACTATGGTAATTTTTAAGGTATTTTTAGGCTGACAGACTAAAAAATACTTTTTCAAAAAGGAAATCTGCCAAGGATTTTTTGAATTCCGACAGGTATTTTTTGAGTCAGAAGGTTCAGATACTGTACTTCTTCAAGAAATGAAACGCATGGCTTGCAAAACGGCAGTTACACTAGACTGTACATTAAATATCTTTTATGCTCTTCTGCTTTCTCTTTCTTTGTGACTTTACAAACCAAAATCTATACAGGAAACTAGAAAAAGTACGAGTATTTATATACATTTATTATTATACTTAACAATAAAATAAGCTGCTGTCAATAAGCTTCCGAATCCATCAAGACTCATACATTTCATCTATAATCATTTTGTAAATGAGAACAATGTAGGAATTCTAGAGGAGTTTAAAGGCAGGAGACTTTGAGCAGAAAGAAAAATTGTCTTTATTTTAATAAAACAATAAACATATTTATATGGTTTTGCTGGAGACCCAATTGTTACTGAAAGGAGTCTATTTGTTTCTGTCCATGACTTCAATATAATTGGTTACTTGATAGTTTGTTCCTTGATTCATAGTCTTGGAATATAATTGGAGAATAAGTTTCACCTTATTGCACTAGTAAAAGCTGTGGGTTGTAATACGAAGCTTTATTTCATGTTAGAATTTATATAAAATGTATAATGTGCCTGAACTTACTATTTCCTAGTTCCCTAGTATATTATGTTTAAATAACCCAAGAGAAAAAAGGAAGAAAGCAGTCAGGATCTGTTAAATATATATTACGATCGCGCATAGCAAAAGTAGCTTCTGCAACATGATTATTAGCTTAAAAGCAACAGTAGAAATGGTAGTCTCTGTCAAGGACATGGTTTTGAGCAGCACCTTCAACGTATTAGTCAGACACATGCTGCATACGTGTGTACGAATTGCGTACCGGTACTTCCTCATGGAACATGTGAGTGACGTTGGGGTTTGTGTTTCTTCTTTTCCCTCTTCACTGTTACTTCTTCAACCACTGTTCCTGGTGTTTAGATGATGACTCATGACTATCGCGTGCCATTTTAGTATCCTTATCCTATCACTTTCATAAAGATAACTACTTTGAGAATCACATTAAGATGTGCAGTGTGTCAAAAATGGAGTGGCTTTTCATTTGAGAAAGATTTTACTATTAAAGACAACATGATTAATTAATAAGAAAATGTCGTCGATCGTTAATTTAACATGACAAGGCTCTCCGCAGTTACTTTTCCCTTTTTTCTTTACTTCAACATGAAGCGAAAGAAAGACGATAACCCTCCGCCTCCAAAGGCAAAGCGAAATAAAGGGAAAGGTATGTAAGCTATAAGGTTGATATGGCATATATTTAGTGTCCATTAGCCGTCGATCGCGGGTTTCCTTCTTTGTTTGCACAAACGCAAACAAGTTTATTCAAGAATACATCTTTCGAGGCAAGTGATGATGATTTTCAAGAAACTCCATTACTTAGAAAAGGTAGATAACATCTATTAGTTTCATCTGTTTTATAACTGAATGTTGTAATAGACAAGAACATCCGTACTGCTTTGAAAGCTGCTAAAGAAGACACATCTGCTTCTGGTCCCTCAAATGTTGTCATCAATGAAAAGACATGTATGCTTGCAGTCAGCAAAGATACAAATGTTTAAGCTGTATTACCACGCCTACTCCTTCCACTAGCTGTACTTCTGCTCCTATCAAGGCCTCTAAGAAACATTAAGACAAGATTGATAAGGCTGACGCACTTAAAAAGGAAAAGAAAATAACAAGACGACAACAAATGAACAAAAGCAAGTACGGCGTCCTTCTTGTGGTGGAACCGATCACTCTCGCTCCTCCAGTAAGTTATGTCCTATGAATAAGTCAAAAACGAAGCTTGCTACAAGAAGACGAAAAGAATATCAAGAGTGCCATTTAGACGAATTTAAGTATATTAGTGGATTACCTAATTTAAAAACTGCAAACTTGACCTCATCTTTACTAGCTGCCTCTACACGTCTTCAAAACTATCAAAGAACCCATAACTACTACTGTCAAGATAAATGGTATGTCGCTCTCTTGCATGATGTGTATTTTAATAACGCTTTGTATGGTATAGGTCTCGAAAGTTAAAGCCAAGACGTATATCAACAAACAAAAAGGAACTCAAGAAATTGTTAAAAGACTCTTTGACAACAGCAAAAAGTATGGCAAAACAAGCATAGTTGGCGCTAAAAACCAAAATCCAAACAAAAGTAAACATGTACCTCTACCTCCTGCTGACCTCTCTTCCTCCTCTCAACGGAAGCGAATCATTGCGTTCGGAAATGGTTCTTTTTGTTCAAGTATGAAAGGAAAACGAGCTGCACCTACAAAACGAATTACTGAAGAAATCAAACGAAAATACAAACAATCCAACGGGGGAGGAACCGAATTTGTTTCGGCTGACGAGTATTTAACGAGTCAGATATGTAACAAGTGTAAATCCAAATAATTAAATCATCTCAATTACTGGATCAAAGCGAAGAGTACACTATGTCCTCAAGTGTGAATTATGTGGCACGGTTTGGAATCGCGATGTGAACAGTGCATTAAATATATATGGTATCTTTGTTTACAAACTAAAACACGATAATGAAAGTCCTCCCCCTTTTAAAAGACCTTCAGAAGATTAACGGTGCTCCCTGGATTCAATGCGCTGTCCATAACGGCAGCGCATTCCTTAACGCCTCGGTAAGTATAAAATGAATAAGAAGTTATTGTTTATTCATTAGTCTTCTAGTTAAAAACACATGATCTTTTACAATGCATCGTGCTTGGAAAAACAAGTCAATTAAAATTCAGACAATTTCGTTATTACAGCCTGTCCGGAAAAAGTTATAGTGCGTTCACTGCCCAATTGAAGTTGGCATACTACTTTAATTAAACCTTTAGTTATATGAATAATAGAACCTCTTTTGTGATCATAATAGACTCGTGCAAGATGGCCCATCTTATCAATAAATATAGTTCCATTCTTTAATGCTTATATCCCATGTTCAGGGTACTTTTTATATCTACTTTCATTAAAGTAAAAGACAGTTATAAAGATAATACATGTACTGCATCTTTAAAGAAAGGTATATAAAAACCAGATTTGAAACATATGGATCCTTTTACATTCAATTGAAAAAGAAAAAGGATCCAAGTTGGACTTGAAGTGGCACGTCTAGCCCTAATAGTCGCTTATAGTAGCCTTGCTACAATTATTGCCCATGAAAATAAACATGTTTGTCAAGGAATAAATGTTGGGTAGGTACTAGTGTTAATTCTGCACATCTTTTGTCTTCTTGCGCTTATTCGAAAGTGCTTACTGCAACTCAGTCAGAAGAGTAAGACACATACAAGCAATGTTATCATGATTTTCTTGCATGTTTAAAAAAGTCCTCCTTATTGTCTTGACAGTGTCTGAATTTCAAGTAACTGTCTGAGATTGAGATCGCTCCATGTATGTCTATTTGACCCATAGACTCTAACAGAGATACTGTTCATCTATAAGTATGAGATAAATGTGATATAGACTAATGAAATAGTTATCATACTAGCGATACTAAATGAAAAAAAAGAGACTTCATTGAAAAGAGATTTCTTTACAAATCACTTTGATCAAAATTTGTCGTATGATTTTGACTCGTGTGTCAAAAGGAAGCGACAAAAAATTTCTTCTACTACTACTATTACTTCTTTTTCTTGTTTTATACTATGGCGCCCATTTCATCCAATCTTCCCCCTTCAAAGCGTATCAAAGTAGAAGATCACGATATTAAAGATAAATTCTATCATGGTCTCTTTGATCAAGCCAACCGAGACAAGCTACGAACATCCATACAGGCATCCAAACCTTATCCGCACTGTAAAATATCAAAATTGATCAATGAAAGCCTCTTACGTCGTGTACAGCAAGAAATTTATGCAAATCTTCACTTTACTACAAAGGAAACAGATATTTACAAGGTAAATCAAACAGGTGATCTTGCCAATTTGAACGGATTAAGCCCTCAGGAACAATCTTGCTTACCGGCTCTACTTGAGCTGCGCGAGGCGCTCAGTTCTCAGTTATTCCGAGAGTTTGTCTCTGATATTACCGGATGTGGGCCCCTGTCAACTTCAAAAATGGATATGAGTGTGAATACATATACGGCAGGATGCCATCTACTGAACCATGATGATGTAATCGGTACACGTCGTATATCCTTTATCCTGTACATGCCTGATGACGACTGGAAGCCTTCGGATGGTGGTGCACTAGAATTGTACCCGGTGATTGAAAAGAATACACCAGCGAATGAACCCACAGTGAGCGTGCCACCTGAATGGAACCAGTTTTGTATGTTTACGGTCTTGCCTGGATATTCATTCCATTCTGTGGAGGAAGTGGTTACCGAGGGAAAACGACGATTGAGCATCCAGGGTTGGTTTCATTTTCCTCAGGAAGGTGAGATAGGATACAGAAAAAACGTAGACCAGACAGAGACAGGAATAGCTTCTCTTCAGCAAATTGAAAAGGCTATACACAGTAAACAGTCTAAGTTTCAGCCTTATCTTGAAGATTTGTCGGAGCAATCAGTAGTACTCACAAACGACGATATTGAAGCATTATCAGCTTGGATGAACCCTGATTATCTCAAACTGGAGTTTCTAAGCAAGGTGACCGATACATTTGTGGAAGAATCAGCGGTTCAATTAAAGCATTTTTTAAAACCGGAGCTCTGGAAAGAAATTCAAGCAGCTACCTTGAAAGCAGATGAACAAGATGGGTTTACGCAATGTAGTATGCCGCCACATGGAGCTGGTGTCAGAGGAAGCTGGTTCATACAGGGACCACCTGTATCTCAACGATTCCTCCAGCTGTCCAACAATGTAAGCTCAGATCAAAAGGAAAATACAACTTGTCTGTTTGCAAGACTTCGATCCTATTTTGAACACGAGTCTTTTCGTCGCTGGTTGGCTATTCTTTGTCAGGTATTACCCATTGGATACCGTGGTATGGCCCGCAGATTCCGTCCAGGTCACGACTTTACGTTGGCAACTACAAACCAGGAAGGCAAACCAATACTTGATGTTACTCTCTGTTTATCTCCTGAATCTGATCAATGGGAGTCATGTGAATATGGTGGATATGAGTGCTATATGGCAGCAGGCGAAGATGATGATCCTGCCACATATCGATCTTCAGATGACGGAGCATTGCTCACTGTGCCAGCTGGTACGAATGAAATATCGATTGTACTAAGGGATGAAGATGTTATGCGCTTTATAAAATATGTCAGCGCAAGAGCACCTGGAGCTCGATGGGATGTCGCTTATGAGTATGAAGTGTGAAATAAACTACTTGTTCTTGTATAACCTAGCAATAGACACTATCTAATTATCTAAAGAAAGGGAACACCTTAACAGAAATTAAAAGAGGGCAAGAATGAGAAAAAGCTTCCAGTGACTGTAAGCGTATGATCTTTCTGCATGATGGCCTTTCCAAATATAGAAATGCTCTTTTGTTTCTCATTCCACTTTCTCTCTCTCTTTTCTTTTTCTTTTTCCTTGTTTGTGCCGCAATAAAAGAAAATGAATCTGTCCAAAGTACCACATAGCATACACGACGCACCAGGGTTGTTATACGCAGGCTTTAATCAGGACTATGGCTGTTTTGCTATTGGACTAGATAACGGCTTTCGAGTATATAACTGCGACCCCTTGACAGAGCATTCCCGTAATGGTAAGATTAATCAAGTGCAAAGCAACATTAGTTTGACAGATTTGAATAGAGTCAGAGGAAGGAGGAGTTGCAATTGTCGAAATGTTGTATCGTACCAACTACTTGGCACTTGTAGGTGGGGGAAAAAACCCACGATATGCACCCAATAAAGTGATTGTCTATGACAGCAAAAATACAAAGCCAGTGATAGAGCTAGAATATAAAGCAGAAGTGAAGAATGTAAAGCTGAGAAAGGATAGGTAAGGCATAAATAAGAACTCTTGTGTGAGAGTGTGTGTTTGCATATTGAAACATTAAAGATTGACAGTTGTGCTTCAAAATAAAGTATTTGTCTACCATTTCAGTATTCCACCAAGGCTACTGCACACATTTGAGACATGCGATAATGATAAAGGTATATTATATATTATGCTTATGTTTCTTTTATTTATGGTTCTATAGGGCTTGCTGCAATATCAACATTACCTGATCATGCAATACTAACGATACCTGGTAAACAAAAGGGCCATGTGCAGGTTATTGATTTGAATACCCTTGGATACTATACTTCTGTCGAAAACGAACAGTTACCGCCATTATTAGCACAACAACACACAAATGGAACAAACACACGTACCTCGGTCAACGTGAGCATCATACCCGCCCATTCTGGTAGACTAAGCTGTTTATCACTAAACCAAGACGGTACACGGTGTGCAACGAGTAGCGACAAGGGCACACTGATCAGAGTATTCGACACATCCACCGGGACTTTACTACATGAACTTCGACGAGGGGTTGATCGAGCAGAAATTTACTGTATCGCTTTTAATTCCGAATCCACTCGTCTTTGTGTTTCGTCAGATAAAGGCACGATCCATGTCTTCAACCTGGACCCTTCCGTTGTCACAGCAGCAGATCACAAACCACGAGGGCCAACCTATGGACAAGTACCTGTTAGCCCTACACATTCACCTAGTCACTATGGTTTGACACTCTCTGGTAATAGAGGAAGTGCGCTGAGCTTTATGAAGGATATCCTACCGAAATACTTTAGCTCAGAATGGAGCTTTGCTAATGCAAAACTTGCAACCGAGAGCCGATGTTTGGCAAGCTTTGGTCATCAAAAGAATACAATCATTGCAATCTGTGCAGACGGTGGCTGTTATAAATTCTCTTTTGATCCAAAGAAAGGCGGTGAATGTAACCGAGAGTCATTTGAGAGGTTTTTAAAACAAGAATAAAAGGATACCTTTTTTTTCTGTTCAGAAAATAAAGTCGCATTTTTGTAATTTTTATGATACAATTTGTACGAAAAAGCGACAAGTTAACGCGCGACATCTCTTTCTGGAAATAATGTAAAGCAAAAGAATATCTTGTTTGTGGAAATCTTATTTGGGATCATTTTAATCCAACAATGAACTTGAAGGTGTTTCAATTAGCGATGCTATCGGCTGCAAAGCTACTTGAAAGCCGCATATTTCCGCCAATTTGTCGTATTTCAAAGAAGATTACGCCCTTTGTCGTCAAATAAACACTGTATTTCATACACAAGCCAAAGCCATTTTAAACATTAACATAATATCTCATATTAAGCCCATAACACTGATTCGTTGCATCTGTAGTCTGTAGTAGTTGACGAGGCGTCATATCTAATATGTAATTGATTGACAACATTTATTCTTTCATATAAAGGATCAATTCCTCCTTTTGTGATAAATATCTTTCTTTTCTTTGTTCATAAATGATGTTATCTACAAGCATGAAGGTTTTGAGATTGGATGCGTAGAAATTGGAAAGGACTCGATTACCAGGACAGATAACAGGTACATGAACGATGGGATGATCAAATTACCAAAGTGTTTAAGGGACATGTTTTATATTCTTGTAAATGAACACTCTGAGAAGATCAATAATCTAGCCACATACAGCCTAATCATTACAGGCCAGTACAATTATATTAGAGACATCTGCAAAGTATAATAACCAGCTTTTACAACTAGGTATGTATGTTGAGCTAGCTATCTTAGATAATCCTACTGGTTCAACTTCTCGACTAAACAGCCACCCCGCTACAAGTCCTCCTCCTCTGTCGTGTTCTTTGCTGCAGAAATGTCAGCGGTTTTGGGGGGTTATCTGGGCACTCAAAGAACCAATGTTGAATGCGGTGAAGCTGCTAAGCAAGAAGAAGAGAAAAGCAGCTTGTATTGAACATAACCAACAATCACCAAAGTTACCCTCGTGTTTCACTGCAGAAAGGGTCAAAAGAGTACAAAGGTGATCATGTTGCTGCTTCAATACTCTTCTATTTCCTGGGTATCTTTTTTTTTTTTATTTGTATGAAACTCACTCCTTGTCATCTTTGAACTGACGTCTGGTAAAACGATATAATAGTACATCACGTGTCCACATTGGCCATTTTTTTTCTTTTTCTTTTTTTTTTTTTTTTTTTTTGTATTTGTAAATAAATATAATTATTTTAAACATAATAACAGCAGAAACATATGGATGTAAGAAGTTCTTTCCCTCGTTTTATAGTTAAACATGTTGTTGATTACGTTCTTTTCTATACTTTCAGTATGATTATCAACACATGCATAATGAATCTGACTTTGCAACGTAAGAAATTAATTACAATTACACTCAAGTTGCTCACTTAAACATTAGAGACACTGTGATTGAAGACCAAGTATTGTCCGATAAACCACGCATTTTACTAATGGGCCTTCAAAGGTAAACTGAACAAAATAACTTGATAAACAAACAAACATTTTCTTTTGTATAGAAGTGGCAAGTCAAGTATTCAACGAGTTGTATTTGGAAAAATGCCACCAAACGATACCTTGTATCTGGAAAGCACAACAAAGATTCAAAAAGAAGATATAGCGTAAATACTAAACAAAAAAAAAAAAGAAAAAAAAAAGAGAAATTATTATCTAAACTTTCCCCTCTCTTCAATAGTCGCTCCTTTATAGACTTTCAAATATGGGACTTTCCTGGACAAATCGACTTTTTTGATGAAATGGCCTATGATCCACAGGATATATTTGGAACGGTGGGAGCATTGATATTCGTGATAGATGCACAGGATGATTATAGCGAGGCATTACATCGCTTATTTACTACGGTGACAAGTGCTTATCGAGTTAATCCAAATATTACATTCGAAGTGCTTATTCATAAAGTGGATGGATTATCTGATGATTACAAGATCGGTAAGATATAAAGAAGAGAGAGATCAAATGTGTATTCACTCTTAAAGCAGATACTCAAAGAGATGTTCAACAAAGAATGAGTGATGCCTTGGCAGATGCACAACTGGAATATATCCATCTCACATACTATCTCACAAGTATTTACGATAACTCAATCTATGAAGCATTCAGTAAGATCATTCAAAAGCTGATCCGTGAATTACCCGCTTTAGAAAACTTACTCAACGTTTTATGTTCAGTAAGATCTGATATAATGTATATCTTTGTGTGTCGCTAACATATATCATAGAACTCTGGTATCGATAAAGCATATCTATTTGATACATTAACCAAAATATACATCGCAACAGACAGTTCACCTGTAGATATGCAATCGTATGAATTATGTTCAGATATGATTGATGTTTGCATTGATGTTGAGTGTATTTATGGGTAAAGAAAGACTTTATTATCTAACAAAGTGTCCTCGTCTTAACTCGACTCTTCCCCATAGCGCACAAGGCGGCAGTCCGATGAATTTATCATTGATGGACTCTACAGAGCGCTATCATCAAGAGATAACCAATGGAAACGGCATAGACTCTGAAAGTGTAATAGAACAACAAGAGGAAGAAAAACCAAAGCAATATGAGACTGAGGCATCTAGTCTGATCAAACTGGATAATGGAGATGTGCTTTATATGAGAGAAGTCAATAGGTAACAGCTGAAAACCTTGTTTTTTTTTTTAGACTACAAATAACTCCCTTAATCTGCTTAGGCTACTAGTGCTGATATGCTTATTGAGACAAGATAATTTTGAAAAACATGGTTTAATTGACTATAACTTTCAATGTTTCAAAGAAGCAGTAACTCAAGTCTTTGAGTTTTCACGAAAACGAAACACACAGCAAAGACAGCTACATTAATAAACAAGCCCATTGTTTGAAATCATGTTTACAAGATCAAACTTTTATTTACAGTTAGTACACAAAACACAGTGTTTTTGAGATGGTATAAAAAAGGGCTGACGCAAAAGAAAAAGGGGATTATATAATTTATGTGGAAGCAGGAGCGTCAGGGGCAGGCTTTGTAAGGAAGACAGAGTGTTGACCACCAGCAGCAACACGAAGGATGAGGTTGGTTCCGAGGTTTTTACCTCTTAATAACTTGGGTACAGGTTCATCATCGTCACTACCGTTGCCAATAGCATTACTGGAATTGAATCCCCAAGAGTAACCTTGACCGTTTTGACAGGCAGTAAGAACAAATTCAGTGCCAACAGAAACATGGGATACAGGAGGTAAATCGGAGACCTTGGTAGCAACAGGAATAATAAACTTGAATGCAGATTCTTCTGATTTAACCTTTAATGGAGCCATGACCTCTTCAGATAAGCCCAATTGGTTGGCGTCACCACGACCATAAGTGAAAACTTCTCCTGCTTCATTAACAATAAGCGTAAAGTGTTCACCAGCATCAACAGAGACAATGGTGCCAACTGACTCAGGCAAAGAAACGAGTGTGGGTGAAGGGATAATGTTTTCATCACTATCGACACATTGTCGATAGTTATTAAGACCCCAGGCATACAACTTATTGTCATGTGTGACAGCCAAGGAGTGGTAGGAACCAGCACCGATAAGCTTCACATTTTTCAAACCAACAAGATCACAACGAAGCGAATCCTTTGGATGACGAACAGACACACGACGGCCAAGCTGGCCTTGTTCACCATAACCCCAGGCGTAGATGCGGCCTTCAGCAGTTAAAGCTAAAGAGTGATTTGTGCCAGTAGCGACATCGACAATGATTTCCTTGGCAAGAGCAGAGTACAGAAGGGGAGTTCTTTGGTTCAAGAGTGTAGGAGAGAACCCAAAGATGCCTTCAGTACCACGATAAGTACCCCAGGTATATAATTTACCCTCAGCAGTGATAGCCATGTTGATACA